>CAUYON010121568.1:0-13246 GCA_963573935.1 Arctocebus calabarensis
CCTAAAGGAGGAGATGGGGAAAGACCGGGAGAGAAATGGAGAGAGCTTCTCTCTCCCCACTGGAGTTCTCTCTCTCTACCAGGAGCTTTAGTGTTTTCTGTATTCTTTTCTGTGAATAGATTCTGTCTTACCACTGGGGGGTGAGGGGAAATAATGTAATGAAGAATAATAAAATACATGTTAATTACAAAAAAAAAGAGGTGAAAGATTTTTTTCAAAGAGAATTATGAAACCCTAAGAAAAGAAATTTCGGAAGACACTCTCAAGTGGAGGAACATGCTGTGCTCTTGACTGGGAAGGATCAACACTGTCAAAAATGCCTGTTCTACCCAAAGCAATCTACAGATTCAATGGAATCCCCATTAAAATACCAACATCATGTTTTGAAGAACTGGAAAAAATAATACTTCATTTTATATGGAACCAGAAGGAAATCATGTATAGCTAAGACTATTCTTAGTAATAAAAAGACGGTTGGAGCATTACCCTACCAGACTTCAGGCTATACTACAAGTCCACTGTAATCATAAGAGCATGATATTGGCGCTAAAATAGAGACATAGACATATGGAACAGAGTAGAAAACCAAGAGATGAAATCAATCTCTTTTTGCCATCTGATCTTTGATAAACCAAACAAAAACATACCATGAGGAAAAGAATCCCTATTCAACAAATGGGGCTGGGAGAACTGGATAACCACATTTAAGAGGCTGAAAGTCGACCCACACCTTTTTATTTATTTATTTTTTTAGGGACAGAGTCTCACTTTGTGGCCTTTGGTACAGTGCTATGGCTTCATGGCTCACAGCAACCTCCAGCTCCTGGGCTTAGGCCATTCTCTTGTCTCAGCCTCCCGAGTAACTGGGACTACAGGCGCCTGCCACAAGCCCCGGCTATTTTTTTGTTGCAGTTTGGCCAGGGCTGGGTTTGAACCCACCACCCTTGGTATATGGGGCTGGCACCCTACTCACTGAGCCACAGGCAACGCCCAACCCACACCTTTTACCCCTTACAAAAATGGACTAAAAAAAATAAAAATAAAAATAGATAAATAGAAAAACTGACTCAAGATGGATGAGACTTAAATCTAAGACACGAAATGATAATAATCTTCAAAGAAAGTTTGGGGAAAACTCTTGATGATGTTAAACTGGGGAAAGATTTTATGACATAGACTTCAGCAGCTACCACCACCACAACAAAAATTATCAAATGATATTAATTAAGCTGAAAAGCTTCTGTGCAGCTAAGGACATAACAAGTAAAGCAAAAAGACAGCCTTCAGAATGGGAAAAGATATTTGCAGGGTATCAAGCTGACAAAGGGTTGACAACTAGAATCTCCAGTGTGTCTTTTAAATGCAAAAACTTCTATCATATTGTGGCATCATAAATAATAAGAAAATAAATAATAATAATATAATCATAGCTTTGTAGTAATCACTAAATCACCTTATGTGTCTATTATTATAAGTAATATATAGTGTAGTATTACAGAAAAAGATTAATTCCAAACCTAAGCTTATAATTGGATTCAGATGAGTCTTCTGTCAGTCAAACTCAGTTTATTTAAACCATGAATCTGGACTCAAATTACTATTTTTATTCATCATTCATGATCAACTTGGGTCAGAATTATAATATATATTTTAAGTTGAATTTGGAATTTTTCTTGTGTATTTGCAGTTATATTTAATGACCCTGTTTAGTAGCTTTTAAGCAGTTTTCTAGTTCTCATTTTCTTGTTCTTGTTAAACTGAGCCTCTTTGAATTGAGATAGTCCTGTTTTGTTCTGTGTTTTTTTGAGACAGTCTCACTTTTTCACCCTCCATAGAGTGCTATGGCATAGTAGCTCACAGCAACCTCAAACTCTTGGGCTCAAGTGATCCTCTTGTCTCAGTTTTTCACAATCCCATCTCTTCCTTCCTTCTGTCCTTCCTTCCTTTCTTTCCTTTCTCTCTTTCTCTCTTTCTATTTTGAGACAGAGCCTCAAGCTGCCGCCCTGGGTAGAGTGTCATGGCATCACAGCTCACAGCAACCTCCAACTCATGAGCTTAAGAGATTCTCTTGCCTCAGCCTCTCAAGTAGCTGGTACTACAGGCACCCACCGCAATGCCTGGCTATTTTTAGGTTGTAGTTGTCATTGTTGTTTGTCAGGCCTGGGCTGAATTCAAACCTGCCAGCTCTGAGGTATGTGGCTGGTGCCTTGGCCACTTGAGTTACAGGTACCATGCCAGTTTTTCATTTTTTTAGTAGAGAGAGGGTTTCACTCCTGCTCAGGCTGGTCTTGAATGCCCGATCCACCGGCCTCAGCCTCCAGGTAGTCCTATTTTTAAGAGCTTATTTCCTGGTAAAGAAGAGTGTAAACAATTAGCCCATCTCCTTATTTACATATACAACTTTTATTAGCCCATCTCCTTATTTACATATAAACTCTACAACTTTTATTTCCTAGCAAAGAAAAAAATAGGACCTTGGTACCATTATCACAAAATCTATTTTGTGGAAATATCTGAATGTTGTTAAAGTAGCAAAATGAACTTTTGAGAGGTAATATCATTCTCAGTCTAATTAAATTATGGTTACCTAACCTAACTGTAGGATAGTTTTTGAACTATAGAAAGGATTTAGAAAAATTCCTAAAATATTCTTCCATTCTCACACTATACATTTCAAAATTTGACATAATCCAAACACTTTCATTTCCAGATCAGGTCAAAAAAATCTGAATTGTTTGCTTAGCAGTAGCTTTCACAGACACAGGAGCCCATTCTCCAGAAGCAGCTATCTTCTTGTCAATACTTACTTCTCTTGGAAGGTATTTCTGAGGGTGACACCCTTCTTCACTACTGTTGTGTTGGTTTTGTAGTTAAGAGAAGGTAAAGGGGTTTTTCTGATAGTTTCACCTGAGGCACGGATTTCATACTTCCGATGATGCTTACTGTCATTTTGGGAAAACTATTTTATATACGGAGTACTTATGTAGTCATACAGGTACAGTTATATACAATCATCTATATTATACACAATATTTACATACCAGAGAAAAACAATTTGCCTATCTATTATCTGTGTCTATATATCACCAGGCTCTGTTTTACCTGATCTATTGCTAAGTCTTGCTGGCATATAATATTTTCTTTTCAATATGGTTGGAATGAAAATCAATGTTAAAGGCAAACAAATCCTGATTGAAGTCCACCGATAACTTCATAGCTGCTGGCGACTTTACCGATACATACTTTACACACTTCTCTGCAACTACTTTGATAGTGAGATGCTAAAATGTTTTTATTCAATCCTCTGATTAGAGCCTTCTCCTTAAAACAGAGGTAGTATAGTGTATTGGAAAGCATTGAACTTGTATCAAAGGGCTTGAGTTTGAAATTTGACTGTTGAATATTATTTTTATAACTTTAAGAGGTGTCACCAAATACCAGTATTTTCAATTATTTTCCTCAGTGAAATTGAGATAATGACTATTTCAAAGGATCAAATGAGAAAACGAGTGGGTTAATCTAAAAGACGTTTGTTGTTGTTGGAAAGTGCATCGGTAGACTCATGCTTCTATATGAAACTCACAGTGAAAAGGAATGGCCGATTTTATTTGAGATTTTCAGGTAATCCTACATTTTATCCCTTTAAGGCATCAAACATTATTTTCTAGTTAAATTGTTTTGCTTGAGCATTTTTCTAAAAATTATTGTACATTTCTGCTTTGTAAAATGCACAGCTGTTGTGCTCTTTTGCATAGTCATTCATTTAGTGATTAGTAAAATTTGTTGAATGCTCTTCTCTGCCATGTACTCTATTAGGCTGTGTGCGGAAACTAATGGAAAAACTGATCAAGATCCAGTTTTGAAAGGTATATGAACTAGAGGGAAGAAGGGTTAAAAAAAACCAAACAAATAAATGATATACATATTGTGCTAAGTGCTCAGAAGGAAAACAAGAGGGCACTATGAGAAGGGACAGGGAGAACCGACTTTAGACTGAGTGGTCAGGAAAGATCTCTCTGAGAAAGTGAAATTCAAGCCGGGATCTGAAGGAGGAGAGACAGCCAGTCTCAGAGAATGTGGGGGAGGGCCTTCCAAGAGCTGGAAATGGGGAGGGCAGGAGCTTGGTAGAGAAAAGGGCCCTTTTTGTTTCAAGAAAATGACAGAAATTCAGGGTGACTGGAGCACAGGAAACATGGAAAAGGGCGATCTGAACAAAGATGTAGCATCTGTACAGTTTATAAAGCACAGTTGCAGAAAACAGCTTAAAGCCACCAGTTAAGATGCATGAGACACTGGGTTTTTGTTTTCGCCTGTGGACCCCGAGGGGTAAGGAGGCTGAGTAGCCCACAGGTCCCTTGCTAGTAGGTAACAGAGATGTGAACTTCGGTCTTTGACACCTAGGCCTGGGGTCTTTCTGTTGTAAAAAACCCGGCTGAACATTTTCGTATTTTCCCCATACAGGGCCACAGTCATGCTGGAGTGTGGAAGGTCGGTGCCCTTACATAGAGATCTTTGGGACTCTTGTATCTGAATCATAGTTGTTTCATTTTTCTCTGCTCTTAAGTTGCTTTCTTGCTTGATGTCAGCTGTTGTCCTGTCTGTTTCTGAGGAGCTGCAGGGATGGAAATGAGTATGTGCAGCGTGTGAGGCATGTGTAAAAAGCTTCTGTGTAACAGCCTGTAGGATTGTCCTGTTAATGCAGCCCGTGAATTCTGCTGTGAGACTCTAATGTCCTTTTGACTACTCTGAAGCCAAATTTGTTTGGCCCTTATTTATTCTCTGATAGATAGAATTGAGAAGGGGTTCAACATATTAAATAGACAAGGCATTACTAGTATTTGGAAGTGAAACCGTGTTTCCCAATAGGTCAGGCAGTGTCATTTCATTATTTCTCATTATCAAATTGATTTTACCTTGAAAAACATTAGCCTATAAAATAAACCTCATTCCAGCAGGGGAGATATTTACGTGAAGTTGTTGATGTCTAAGGAACCAAACTTATCCCATTCCCTTAAGAGGTTTGAATTAATCGTGAACAATCAAAGGAGTTAGATGAAGATGACAATGCCAAGTTTGTATGTTGATAAAGCCAGATTGGAGAGCTGTCCTTGAACTCAGGACCTAAATCATCCTTCCTTCTTTTCCCCTGAACTTAACAAATGCAATCAGTCTTCTGTCCCCAGAACCAGAAGACAGAGTGACGTACACATCCAGAAGGGAGCCTGCATCTTAAGAAGATAGCCGGGGAAAGGATAATTCCCCCTGCCCAGGAAACTTACTCTCTCTTACTGACCGGCATGGAAAGATGTAATGCTTTATACTCACAAGAAAGTTTATTTCATGGCATGGAACAGAAGTATGAGAAAAGGGAGAAAATGTTTGGTTTCTTCTACATTAATGCAAAACAAACGTTTATCAATTTATTTGGACAGTATTTACAAGTGCAGGCACTATGTCTTGTAAACATATGTAATTAATATCAAACTTGGCCTAGTAGGGTAGGAGTCAGAAGAACTTCTTCTACTTTATTATTTAGGATAAGCCAGAGAGACCCAATGAGCTTTAGCTTCCTTGTCTGTCATAATGAGTACTATAAATTCTTGCTCCAAGGAGAAAAACAGATGCCACTATGAATATGGGAGGGTGGTGGGAGAAAGAGAATGACATTTGAGTACCCCCCATATACCAAGCAATGTGTAGATACTTTTCAAGATATCTTAATTAAACACCATAATCAAACAAGTAAGTATTAGTTTCATTTTTCAGGAAAACTGAGTGCTAGAGAGTGCAACAACTGTTATTTGAGCACTTAAGATGAGCCAGTCTCTGTGAATACAATGGTGAAGAATGGTTCTGTGAGAGAGTAGCATTTCAGCAGAGATCTGGAGAGTGAGGAGAGGTGGTCATGCCGAAGGACCATCCCCTGGACGTATTTTTCTCCAGCCAACTTCCCTCAGCTCCTCAGATGATCTCCCATATTATATCAGGAACTGGAGTGCCATTCTTGATTCTTCTGTCTTCAACCACATACTCATAAATATAATATAATGGTCTGGCATTGGGAAAGAGATTGGTATTGTCAAGGAATAGAGAGAAGAATATCATTTCTTGCATACTTTGAGGGTTAGAATTGTATTCTAAGTGCACAGAGAAGCCACAGAAGACTTTTAGACTAGAATATTGGGAACCTCCCGTTGGAGACGCAGTTCCCCTTGGGTCCTCATGTTTCTGCATGTCTTCCGAGTGAAGGTGCTGACTGATTGCTTTTGTCACAAACTCTCTTGAAGGATGTTGTGAAAAACCTTAGAAGAAAATGATAAGTGCCTCCCTCTGTAGCAAAGAGCAGACATGCTTAATTGCCTGGTTTAGTACTGATTGTGTCTTCCTGTGGAACAAAGGGTAGACATAGGTACTGCCCACTATTAAACATTTAACTTCCTCGATTTAGGGTTGTTTTTCTGTATTTCAGTCCTTTGCGTGTGTAGGTATCAGGTTACCTTGTGCGAAGTGGGCATCTGAGAATTGTCATAAGAAAATGCTGATACACAGGTTTCTGCTATTGCTGTGAGTCATAAAGTCTTTGACCCAATTCTGCCAGCCATTGTGAAATTGTGGCAAGAAAACTTGCCAGTTTCTAAATTGGGTAAAACCTCAGACTGTTCCCAGTTCTTAACAATTTTCGTGGTGAAAATGTTTTGCTGATAGAGACATGTCTCTATAGAAGAGAAATGATGAGGACCTCCTGGGCTGATTGATAAGATTTGTGGGAAATCTAGGGACACTGTTAATGAACATGTTGGTCAGTTTGTTTGGTCAGTTGGGGAATAAATGACCCTCCATTTTATTTTCAGTTAACGAGGAAGAATGGGGGAGATCATTGTAATCCACAAACCTGGAAGTAGGTTCAAAACCAGCTGTCAGAATGAGGACTTCTTTATCAATCTAATAGCCGGCGTCATCTCTACCCATTTTGAAAGGAGAGTGAAAACCTGTCCTAGTCTGGAGGGAGGTTCTGATCCTGTTTGACAATTTCATGCTTTGAGTGTGATATTTGTAACCACTATGGGTAGAAACTGAGTAAATGGCTGTAACTTTGGATTCTGATGGTATTAGGGCCATTTTGTTGGTCACCACCTATTGTGGACTATCATGCCAACCTTAGGTCCATTAGGAGACTTTAAGAGTTTTGTAGAATGCTGTAAATGGAATGCTGTAAAATAGCTTTGGTCTTCTGGAGGAGATTTCCTGTAAAGAGAAAACTGTAGGTGAGACATTGACTAGTATTTGGACCTTTACTGCCCTGGAGTGGGTTTATAAGACTGACGAAGATGCCATGTTGGAAAATGAAAATGTGACACAAAGAAATCTAGATGAATTCTTAGGTCATCCCCATTCCCTTGCAAAAGTCCTGTAATTCTTACATTAAAGCAGGATAGAACTTCAGAGACGTTATTATGATGTGGGGCAGTAAATGCCCTTAATTAATACAGACTCTTAAAAAATTTGCTGTGCAAATCAAGCCTGAGTCAACCAAAGGGAACAAATCCTATAATCACAGTCAGAAAATGGTTATGGCTTCTAAGTCTAGGGGTTCCCCAAACTGGAATAGGTGTTGTCAGTAAAGATTATGCTGCCAAATACCCAGCACTGCAGGACTGAAAACATCAGAAGTATATTTGATTGAGCCCTGAGCCAAGTGCCAATCAAAATTGAAAGTAAAGGCACTTTGTTTGCTAACATGGAGCTGTTCTTTCCCTCTTACCTCGGTCTTAGTTTGTTTTTTTTTAAGGGATAGTCACCCAGCCTGGAGTGGAGTGGCATGGCTGTAGCTCACTGCAGCCTCAAATTCCTGAGCACAAGCAATCCTCCTATTTCAGCCTCCAGAGCCCCAGAGTAGCATGTCACTACACCCGACCTGTCTCAGTGTCTTTAAGGAGAAAAGAGTAGGACTGAGTCCCATGAAGGAAGGAGATACCCAGAATGAGCTACTGTGATTTGATCAGGGTTTGCAGTGAGGGAAGGAAGTTAACAGAGTTTGTGGGTGGGGCCAGTGCAGGGCATCTTTTTCTGCAGCTTCTAATGCTGAATCCTACTATGAATACTTACAAAGTACTCACCAATCAGGCCTCCTTGGGGGCCTCTCATAACCCTGATGACCTCTTTGAAAGATAGTTTTGCTGATTTGTGCCTCTGGCAAAAGGAGGCAGCCACCCAGAGGCACCCCTTGGGGATCTGGACTCATGTCCTTTGCATGAATACAAGGTGCATTCCTTTTAAAAAGGGCTTCTGTAGTACTGAATACATGGCCCACATAGGCCTTGTAACTTTTCAACCTGATATTCCCACTTTGGGATCAACTCACATTCATTGAATAATAAGCTAGGACCCCAAAATAAGAAGGACCCCAAAAGCCTAGGCTTTCAGATGGAAATGGTATATCCAGGAACGCAGCTGTCCAGATGTGAGCATCATTTCTGCATGTGAAAATACAATGGCAGCTCTTACCCCTGCTCTGTTGCCCGATTCCTTGAGGTCCACTTAGATGTCTGGGCCTGGTTCATGCATGGTCAGTACTTTGAACCCTAGCAGTGTCCCCCCAGGCTGTTGTGGATGTTTGGCCTCACCATCAACCATTTAGAGCTAGAAATGGACACTGTTCCTGTGCTTGGTGTTCAGAATTCCAGGTAATGCTCATAGCAGTGCTAGTCCTCCCCTTAATGAATCTTGTTATGTTTTTAGTGACTCTGATAGAGTGTCACCAACGTCCTAGTTGTTTGGTCTGCCACTTCAAAAACTGGCAACTGGCAGATTAAAAACAGCAGTCTGAGGAAATGGTTGGACAATCAGGGTCATTTGGATAGAGGGTGAGGACCCCTTTTCTGAGGAGAAGTTTGGACTCAATCTGCTGGTTGTACTTAAACCAACCACAACGCCACCATTGCTGCCTTGCTGTATCAGGATATGGGGCACACACTCAGCCTCAACCTTGTAATTCCTGCCAATAGTTGACTTGTTTGTTTTGATGAAGATACAGGGTCTATGTCCGCTCATTCCTGACAGATCCAACTGAATCAAACTCCCGTTGGAACAGGTGGTGGTGCCTCACTGCTGCGGGCACTTTTTCAGGTTAGGGGTTTGCTGGTCTATTCCAATTAGCCAAATCTAGCCACACTACTATGGCCTGACAAGGGGTGCACCTTATGTGATAGAAGCTGGGCTGATAGTCACAATATTTGATGGCCTTTCCATGCTTGCTGCTGTCCACAGGCATTTTGTACTGTTGAATGTTGAAAGAGCCTCCTTGACACAACTCAAATTGATATAAAGCTTTACCTCCCTAACCTCCTCCTGATTCACACCATTATAAGACAGTTTGGTCATTGAATGCAACTGGCCGCATTTAGGGACCATCTTCCTTTTAAACTCTTTCTTGGTTGTGATCAGAGTAGAAGGGGTGAGAAGTTATATAGAACTGTTTAGAACATTTGGGATATCATCCTGAGCATTCCTAGACATGATGAGTCAGTCTTTTACTAGTTACCTCAGAGCCAAACTGCTTTATGAACAAATTGAAGAATGAATACTAGAAATGGAGAGCATTTTGGTTGTCACATGGGATTTTAATTGATGGTAATTGACTGTACAATGACATGGATGGGCCAGAGGCATTGAAAGAAAGCTTTTATTTCTTACAATTCCCAGGAGGTGAGGGGATGCTGTGTCATAGAGGGCCACAAGGGGAAACATGGGGCTTGGTCAAGAGGCAGGAGGGAGGGGATGGCTGGGCCAAAACCTTTTGGGGAGTTTCTATGGGGAAGGCAAGGGCAGGGGAAACAGCTTAGGATTGGCTAGTTTGGAAATTGTAGTGGGGTCTGGGCTGTAGGGGTGGTCCCTAGTTGTCTGGCCTGGGTGGTTTAGGGAAGCAGGAATATTGACTTGTGTGAGAGGATGATAAAGGAGATGGCTCAGACTATGGTCTCCAGATTGCTTAGTTTGTATATGAAAAGTGTAATCCTAGGCTAGCCCTGTGCTGTCTCAGAATTGAGTAGCCCTGGAAGGACATTGTCTCCCCAGTGGAGGCTACAAATGCCAGAGCATCAGAATACAGAAAATAAGAACATGTAGTTGATATATTTGGTCCTGTGATAGATTTCAAATGATAAATATAGAATATAAGAAAACACAGTTTTATTTATTTATTTATGTATTTCTAGAGTTTTACTTTATCGTCCTCAGTAGAGTGCCATGGCGTCATAACTTAGAACCAGCTCAAACTCTTAGACTCAAGCAATCCTCTTGCCTGAGCCTCCCAAGTGGCTGGCCCTACGAGCTCCCACCACAACACACAGCTATTTTTTAGAAATGGGGCCTCACTCTTGCTGAGGCTGGTCTCAAACTCCTGAGCTCAGGCAATCTGCCTGCCTGGGCTCCCAGAGTGCTGGGATTACAGGCATGAGCCACCATGGAAAACAGAGTTTTAAAGCAGAGAGACTGTTTAGGGGGCCTACTGTTATGATCCATATAGGAGACGACAATGGTTTTAAGTAGAGATTGAAGGGAAATGAATAGCTTCGAGATCTGCTTTGAAGGTTGTATCAACTAAATTTGATGATGAATTTAGATACACAGTTTGAGGAAAGGGAGGACTTAGTGACTCTTATTTCTGGCTGTATTTATAGGAAAAATTTTGTACAGTACACATAGCATTGATGGAGAAGTATGAATAATGAGGAACCTAACACTGCACATTTAAAAATTTCGTATGGTGTGATTATTTCCATAGAGGTAAAGATTAGGCAGGAGAATGCGAGAGTTTGAACTCAGAAGATGAATCTCAGATGGTAATAAAAATTCAGGAATCTACAGTAAATAGATAGTATTTACGACATGAAACTGGATCAGTTATCTAGAGAAGAGTATAGAATTTGAACGACTGGGGACAGGTCATCTATTTGCAAACATCCCCACCTCCACTTGACCTGTGTCCCTCCTCTCATAACCCACTCAGCTCCTGAATGTACTTGACTTTGTTAGCCTTATGTTATTTTTATGGTGCTTCTTATACAAGCTTGTGGCATCGATATGATTTGCTGAATGTCTTTGTAAAAATAGGTCCATGAGTTTTGGATTGTACATTGTAAGGGAGATACTACTTCAAAAACCTGGCTAAGGAAGCTGTTAGGGTTTGCGTTGGCTGTTTTAGTTTGGATTACACGTAGTCTTTTTCTCACTAGCAATGTAGGAGCATGTTGCCCATACAGAAATGTTTCATCATTTTTCTCTCCCTTTTTTAGTTGTTGTCTGAATTATCAGAACATACTGTTAGTTTTCCCTTTGTTTTCCCATGTTGACTCTTTTATGTCTTAATTTCAAATGTCATTGCTTGGAATCATTCAGAAAGTTATCTCTAGCTAATTTGCCAGTAAAGAAAAGGGGCAAGAAATGCTTTGAAAGAACCTGGAGCTGGTTTACAACTTAGGAAAGGACAAAATGTGCAAAAGAGAATGTCCTGGAGAGGGGAAGACATGAAGAATAGGGAACAGGGAAGCACCTAACTCGTGCTGGGTGTTACGGAGAGTGAGTAGCCACGGTGACTCTAAAGGATACGGCCCACGAAACTGCAGTGACCGACTGATTTTTTCTTGATGTAAACAAAAATTATGGCACAAGACTCCTGCCAAACCTAACAGATGTCCTGACTGACTAAACTTAATCTTGGTTTGCCTGTTACTTTGAAGGAGACTCATGCATTCAACAAATGCCAAGGCAGCACTGCCATGAGCAAGTCACTACTACTCAATGTATCAGCTATCGGCAGCTCAGAGCAGCTTAGCTTTCATCAGAACGCGGGGCCGGCTCTCTCGGACTGACTTACACCATCGCAAGACAGAATCAGAAGGATGGATAGAGTTTTTGCAGGCCAGGTTGCCATTTTCAATATTTTACAACGTAAGGGAAGACAAACATTTGTCCATAATAAGGCTCTGCTGGCTTCTAAAAATGTCTAGTTCCTTTGTTTTGGGCTATTTTATTAACCCATTTGTCATAATTAGCAGCATTGATTGACGGCTCTTGTATGGTTGACTTTAGACATAGGGTAATGAAAACAATTATAGTCAAATGAAATACATTTGATAGAGGGAGTCTTCCAAATGACGTGATACACATTGAAAAATAAGTACTATCCCATTGACACTTTAAGATGGAAACCTTCATTTCACAGGGGGAAAACTGACACTTAGAAAGAATGTTTTATATGTTTGTTTCCAGATCACATAATTAGCTGGTAGTGGTATCTGGAACCAGAAGGGCATCCCAGTAATTTTTGTTCATTAAGTGTTATTAAAAATCATCTATGCAGTTTTCCTACTTAGTTACAACAGTAGAAATTCAAAGCATACCATTTCATTCCATGTTTCTAGGGACACTTTGATGGCCTGACGTAAACTGAGACAAAGACTATTTTTCCTATCAGAAAAATTGTAGTTATTTGTACTCTTTCAGAATGGAAACTGCAAATGACATTCATTTTCTTGTTTATATTTCCATGAGTTTTCATTGCTTTATCACACTGCCTCTTCCCTTCTCCAAGACTGAAAAAGGAAATTACAATTGAACAAGCCTTCTTTAATACATGAAAGACTTATTTTATCCTCCTCAGAGCTTTAGGCATGATTCGTTGGGTCTCTATGGCGACAGAAACAGGTATATATGCGTATTATGCTTCAATAAATGTTTCTTGAGCTTGTAAGTTTTAGAAAATATTAAGTGATATTTATAATCCTGAAAAATTAGCCATTTCGCAAGCTTACTCTCTTGAACTTAAAAAAAAAAAAAGTCAAATTTATATGTGGCTCAGCGAGTAGGGCACCGGCCCCATATGCTGAAGGTGGCAGGTTCAAACCCAGCCTCGGCCGAACTACAACACAGAAAAATAGCTGGGCATTGTGGCGGGCGCCTGTAGTCCCAGCTACTCGGGAGTCTGAGGCAAGAGAATTGCTTAAGCCCGGGAATTGGAGGTTGCTGTGAGCTGTGTGACGCCACGGCATTCTACTGAGGGCGATAAAGTGAGACTCTGTCTCTACAAAAAATAAATAAATATTCAAATGTCCCAGTGTGCCCAGCAAGTCCAACTCCTTTTCCAGGGACTCACAGCCCTGTAATGTGGCTGCCTCACTCCCTCCCACCCCCTGACCCTCTGGCTTGCCTGTGTTCTGCAGCTCCAGGCCAGTCCAGTTGTTATAGA
>CAUYON010121572.1:0-25037 GCA_963573935.1 Arctocebus calabarensis
GGGGGGGGGACAGAGCCTCAAGCTGTCACCCTGGATGGAGTGCTGTGGCATCACAGCTCACAGCAACCTCCAATTCCTGGGCTCAAGCGAGTCTCCTGCCTCCGCCTCCCAAGTAGCTGGGACTACAGGCGCCCGCCACAATGCCCAGCCATTTTTTGTTTGCAGCCGTCATTGTTGTTTGGCAGGTCCGGGCTGGATTTGAACCCGCCAGCTCAGCTGATGCCTTAGTCCGTTGAGCCACAGGCGCCGAGCCGACCATGGAAATATTTGTACCATGCTCCCCTTCCCCTCTCGGAGTGGGGGGGAAGGGGGGCTGGGGGAAGAGGGGGCGTGAAGTAACAAGAGAAGCAGAGGACTGAGAGTTAAGGGTGTTCATTCTAATCCTGATTAAATTTTTCGTTGAATGACTTCACCAATATTCATCTATTTTTTCCATCAGGGAGCCCCTGAAGATTGTAGAAGTTAACTGAAGTGACTTTTGAAAGCCCCGTGGAATCAGGTTGTAGCAGGAGACAGATCCCTAGAGCACTGATTAGGAAAATCTAAAAGTATCACTGCGAACCAATAATCACAGGCTAGCTTCCTTTTAGCCTCTGACCCATTCACTGCACTCTCAGCTTCTTTGGAAAACGCTGAAATGTTGGATGAGCACAAGGATGGCTGGAGCATGGATTTCGAATGGTCTCAGCAAAAACTTGAAAACTCCAAGGGTTTCTGGAATTGTGATTATAATCAATGATGACAGCAAACAAGGCCACTGTAAACTCCAGCTACAAACTGGAGCTAGAAGGTTGGTGTGCATGTACACCATAGTGGTCTGCGGCTTAATTTATCTACATGTGCAGTTTCAAAATCTGGGAAAAACATATACGTGTAAATACACACCATGAGGGAAAGAGGCTATCTGTGAATGTGGAATCTTTTTTCTTCTTTGTTTGTCTATAGTTTCTAATTTTTCTAAAAAGAACACATAAGAACATGAATAACCTTAATTCTCATAAAAATAAAACACTCGGTGTAAGCAGGATCACCATGCAGAAGTGACAGCAGAACACGGCCAGAATCGACTTGTACCTTCATGAGCTACACGGAACTGTCTGGCACATGTAGTCCCGGGCAGCACACTACGCTTAGCAAAATTTTCAAATCAGTCAATCGTCCATATAAAAGTCGATCAACAGGCTCATCCATTATACTGAATTCAAGTATCCCTGCATAACTGGAAAAGCAAAGCAAATAAAACACACAGTCTGCAGGCTCCCATCATTCATAACTGTCCAAGCCAATTAAAAATAAATTTTTTGTTGTTGTTTTGTACTCAGAAAAATTAAGGCCCTTGTTTGCAGTCTTTGTACTACCAAGAAATAGCACGCACATCGAGGCTGCCAACCTTAAAGAAATGGTGCATTCAAATCTTGGAAACTGTGGGATTAGATTTGGTTTCTCATTTCCCATCCATATTGTCATTGTTTCAATGCTAAAATGTTCTTTGGAGAGTACACAGAATGAAAGGCCACATCCATTTCCAATAATTTACAGGAGAGTGGGAATCTCAATGAGCTTTTGCAAAGGGCACAGTAGAACAAAAGTACTTTTGAGTGAATTACTGTGAAAAAAATTGCAGTATGTGAGAACGTCTGTTTGACAGTTTTGACTGGAAAATTATAAGGTATCCATGTTATTTCTTAAGGTATTCATTTTCTTCAAATTAGACATTGGTTCAAATACTCTTTATAAATGCCATTGCTTGGAGGCATGCTTTTGGGGGGTAAAAAAAAAATACTCAAATGTGGTCTGGCATTATCACTGGCTTAATGGTGTCCATTAGTCTCACACTCCAGAATTTAATAAAAATAATTTTAGAAAACTTGCAAAGCAACATGGTGAGAGAGGAGGTGGGAGGGTGGGTGGAAGATGGGGAAGAATGGATGGTACATGTTGCTTCTGGATATTATTTTAGATTTTCCAAAAGAAATTATTTTAGCTCATGCTTAGCTTTCAAGTCATACTTGGAAAACAGAGGCTGCCTTTTAATGGAGCACAGAATTTCAGACTAATATTGGAACAAAGCTTTAAAAATCTTGGTTTATGTAAATATATATCTATAAAACCAGTGTTTTTCAGTCAGCTAAGACCAAGAGCTCTTGCCTAAGGTCACTCAGGTAGGCAGAAATTTGGCCCCTGTGACCTTAGCTTCCTGGTGTGCTGCAGTGAACATAACTGCATTGTTGCATTATCTACTTAATTTAAGGTTATTAACCAGTTAAACTAGTTATTGATCACTGAAAATAGTGAGATAATGGTGTACGTAGTATTATCTGGTGAGCCGAATCTAATCACATGTGCCCTTCAAAGCAGAGATCTTTCTCTGGTCTGTAGCAGAAGAGGAAATCAGAGATTCAGAGAATGAGAAGGATTCCATATGTCAATTTTGGTTTGAAGATCAAGAGGGCCACATTTCAGCAAATAAGGACCTTAGTCCTACAATGCTACTCAAAAGAGCCTGTCACCCAGAGCCTTCAGAAAAGCACCCAACCCAGTCAACACCTTCATTTTCAGTCCCATGAGGTCCTCAGGAGAGGGTGTTACTGAGTCACGCTTCACCTAAATGTCTGGGCCACGGAACTAAATGTGAATTTATATAATCTGCTACAGTCACACAGTGAACAAGGGGTTAATTCAGACACACCATCCATGTCACTGTCATTGTGCATCAGTGCGGCTGACTCCTCAGGGAGCCCTGCAGTGTCCCACACCCAAGGCTTGACCACATGCTCATGAGCCTTCAAGTCGTTGCCTCTGACCACCCTGGACATGGGACTCCAGCAGCAAGGCGTTTGCTGCTGCTACCCCTGCAGCTGGGGGAGCATGCTGGGCTCTCCACATGGCCCTGATGTTCAGACATTAGCTTCTTCAGGACAGAGAGGAAAGAATATGTATGGGCTTTCCTGTCTGGCTGCCTGGGTGCAAATCTGGACTCCACACTTACTAGCTGTGTGACTTGGACAAGTTACTTAACATCCCTGAGACTGTTTCTGTCTGTAAAAGGGAGGTAAAATGATTCTGCCTCAAGGACCGCTAGAGAACATTAAATGAAATGCTACCCAAGGTGCTTAGAGCTGTTACCGGCATGTAACAAATGCATAATAACGGGACGTTTTATTTTCTTCCTGCTGCTGTTGATTAGGAACATTACGTCCCTTGGTCCTTTCCTATCTATTCAATTAGTTAACCCAGTGAAAACTCAACCCCCCTTGTTACTTTAGAATGTGTTTCATCTTTCCCTTGGTCCAATGACTCCCAAACTTACTGGATCTCAAGAAATACCTAAGGTACTAGTTAAAAGTACAAATTCACAGGCTCTGTTCCTGGAGTTCCTGTTACAGGGGATCTGGGATAAACTCCAGAAATCTGCATTTGATCAAGGGCCCCAGGTCATTCTTATAAGCCATCCAACCTGGGAAGTGGGGGTGGGGTATGTAATCCTAGGTATTCCCACTCACCAATGCTAACTGTAGGGGAAGATTCGTATGCCATGATGTTCAAGAAAGCCAGGAACCTCCTGGTGTCAAAATGGGCATTTTCACAAAATGGCATAAGGAAAAAGCAAGTGTCCCCCAGCTGAGGGCAGAGTTTGCAGCAGCAAATTCATAGTCCCTTCTTAAGAAAGTTCCCTCTGCCCCCCCCTTTCATATAAATGTCTGGTTAAGGTTAACATTAGCAAGAAGAACATACAGCAACAAAGCACGAGCAGTGCCTGACACAGAGTAAATGCCCAAATAAATGGCTACTGGTTTATGTAAATTTTGACCAAACGTGTCTAACTCAGCGAGTGACAGTCTGTTTGACCTTTCTGCTGGGTGGTTTGCTGGCTGCAGGGTGCCAAAAAAAGTCTTTACATCCATCTTGTAAGTGTGTAGGCGCCCAGTGTCATAGATAAAGGTGGATATATATGAAATTAATTAAACTTGAGCCCTAGCATAGTATTTGCACAGTCACTTATTCATAAAAAATTTATAAAAGGATGATTTTTTTTAACTTTTTCCCAAATTCCATAAGCTTCAGGCTCCCTAAAACCTGGATTTGCCAGTGTAGCTCTCCAAAGAAATGTTTCCAACAGCCACACCCTCCTTGCAAATCATGCAGACCCCTCTTCTCTGACCCACGGGTTGAGATCTCTCATTCCCAGACTCTTCTATTTCAGCCTTGGCCTGGGGTCCCCTACTCCATCCCCAATTGAAAGCAGCAAGGTGGCAATAAAAAATGCTGATGTCTTATGCACAAGTGCTCTACAAACACTCTGATTTAATTTGAAATATTTGTTTTAAATAACTTGTAGATTTTAGCTATTGGACTAAGATCATTTACAGAAATAGTCTGTAATTTACTGCTGTTTCTTCATTTTTTTATTACTGCATAATTAAAACCTACTGTTAGCTGGCACTGTGGAAAAACGTCAGTGTTATGCAGTATGCATTTTAATTGGTTCCGCAACAAGCATCTTTTCTTCCAGCAATTCGTGTGCATAGCTCTCCGACTCCACTGGGTGGCTGGGACCCACAGCCTTTCGACGAAGCCACACTCTGATCCTCTAGTTGTAGGCCCTGTCGATACTTCAGAGTGGAGGACCATGAACTGAGGGCACGTGAGCTTGGGGAAGTTGGGCAGGGATGTGAGCAGGAAATCTAAAGGAGGCTCAGAGGCGAGTTGGGGTCTTTCTCCTCTGGTTGCATTCCCTGAAGACATAGGGGTGGATGACCCTGTTGCGAAGATAGAGACACAGGAGGGCAGCTCTCCCCTGGTGCTGTTTCTCAGACGAAAGGACAAAGCACACAAGTGGGCAAAGGAATGAAAGAGGATGTCAGATTCTTAACTGCAAAGGCATCATCCCATTCTATGAGTTCTATTAATCACAAACATAGCTATCTACAGTACTCGGCTTTGGGGGGGGTAGCAAGGAGTGATACACAGTCATTGTCCTCAGTAAGTTCGCATTCTAGTAGAGAAGACAAATGGTCACGGAAATCACACACAGCACTTCACCACCAAACATTCTACTGGAGACATGAGGAACTACTTGATATAATGGTGGGGAGGGGACATCGACTTTGGAACCAGACAAGCCAGGGTTCAAATCCCACTTTGACAATGTGGTCAACTCTGTCACCTTTGAGAAAGCCACTCTGTGGGTGAACATTAGGGAAGTTAGGATTATCAGAATAGAGTTACATTGATATAATAATGAAATTATTGTACAAAAAGTTTCGTGATCAGGGTCCGTTGGGCAGGATAATGAATGAGGAATGAGCTGCCACAAAGAACATACTATACTGGGAGCTCCATGAGACAGCTTGGCACGAACATCAAAGGACTTCAGGAGAAAGGCCTACAAAGGCCTGGCTGAAGCCAGAAAGGACCCCGGAAAAAGGTCCATAATGGCCTGGTGAGGCCTTAAAGGGCTTGGGAAGCCATTTTAAGATTGACTAGGACAACACGTGCAGCTGACTCATTGAGCAAGAAAGACTGGTACTCGTGAGGGTGAGAAAAGAGGATTCAACTTTTTTCTCCCAGGCTCTTGAGATGAATAAGCCATCAACTGATCTGCTGTACAGGAACACAGGATTAACTGGGTGGCCTCTAGCTCCAAAGTCCATGTTCCCTTTTCCTATGTTTTCTATAATCCCATTAGTAATTGATAAATATCTTAAGAAGTAAAAGTAATGAAAATAGCTAAAGGGTAATCAGGTGGAGAACTGGGGTATGAGAAACCACAAGGATGACATATGGTGCTGTTGTTGCAAACACCCATTTGCTGATTAAGAGAGTAATAAAAACCAAGTGGGTGACGAGTTGAAGACCATCCCTGTCTCTCACATAAAGGGTGTCGGCCCCCCGGCCCACTCTATAAATTCTACTCTATTTCTACTGTATTTATTTGCCTCATTCCCTTGTCACTGCTGAGCACTGGGTGGGGACTGGCTCCCTATACCAATCTATCAAAGAACTTTGACTTCTTTATCGAAAATAGCAAAAAAAAAAAAAAAAAAAAAGTCACTGCGCTGAGGGTGCTGAGAGGGTCCTTGGCTGCTGGGGGTGAAACGTGGGCTGTTGGAAGCATTCTGTTCTCCCCGGGCTCCCACCTGCTTTGAAGCGCCATGGTGGAGAATACAGTGAGCAAATTAGAAATGACAGGTGTCAAGTACCTGGTACCAGGGCAGCACTGACAGACATTTGATAAATGGTATTTATCATGATTGACAACCATTAGGGAAACAAAAATACCATTTCTGCATGTCCCTGGACTTGTTCAATCATCACAGGACTCTAGTCTCTCCACCCCCTGAGCCTCTTTTACTATCTTAGGAAAGCTCTATTCTGAACCTGTAGTGGCTCCACTACTCCAAGAGGAACCCTACCTCCCTGGCAAGACTGTGGGCACAGGCGTGTGTCCTGGGCCTCCTCTCCAGCTCACCCCAGCATTGCCCCCAAAGCCTCTCTCTGTCCTTTGAAAGACAGTCCCCTGACATGCTGCGATTCCTCTTGCCCCCTGGTTTCTCACATTCTGTTCTCTCGGGATGATCTTTCTGATCCAACCTTGTCTGCTTGTTCAGATTCCTTCGGGAGACACACTCCAACCATACCCTTGCCCCACTCAGTTACTAACAAAACCCCCAGTGCGCTCTCCATCTCCTATTTGCCCCTCTCCAACCTATTCCATAGATTATAGCTGGGCTGAGTTTTGTACACAAATCCCAGAGCAGGACTTGTTCTCCTAAAACCTGCAGCAGCTCCATGCCATCGGGTTCCAGTAAATGGCCTCCAAGGCTCTGCCTGATCTGAGGCTTTCCACCTCCTGCCTGCTCCCTGTGCTCTAGCCTCACTGGCCAATCTGAGGCCCCGAGGCCGGAGCTCTTCCCCCTTTGGGTGCACTCCAGCCCTGCTGCGGAGAACACCAGCCCTGGCCCACACTCCTGTGCTCTAGGGACCAGGCCTTGCTCAGCTTCTCTGCTCAGCTCAAGACCACCTCCTCGGGGAGCCCTTTCCCAACTCCCCAAACAAAGGCTTGGCTCTGTTATTCTTTCTTGTATCGTTCCATTCTTTTCCTTCATCATATTAACTATAATCTGCAGTTATTTATGTAATTACACATTTGTGTACTTGTTACTCAATAACTTTCTTACTCTCAGACTGTAGATTGCACCAAGGCAGTGCCTTTGCGCCCCAAGCAGAAAGCCCAGAGCCCTGCATCTGCCAAATGATGCCTCTTCTCCCTCCACCCACGTGCTGAGGACCTGCTGGCCTCCGTCAGTGCACTTCAGCATGACGGGCCACTTTGTAGAGTTGTCTTAATACCTCAAACACCAGGGTGATCCTCCCGTGTGTTCCGTATTCCCTCCACTTTCATGTCCAGCATAAAGATTGGGTCATAAAGGCCAAGGGCTCCTAACCCTGCAGATAAAAACTTGAACAACCTTGGCTTCGGATACCATTGTGACCAAATGCAACCAAAGCTTCGGTCTACCTTCAGAGTGGACGAGAGAACAGTCAAGGGGGAGCGTGGACGCAGGCATGCCAAGTGGAAGGTTACTGAAGACGTTCAGGAGAAACGCAGGTAACATAGGCAAGCGCTTGGTGGGGCAGATGATGCAACAGGAGACAGATCCTAGAAATGTTTGGAGGTAAAACTGACCAGATGAGGAACCAAAAAGCAGGGCAAAGTGAGACGCTGAGCACAGCTCTAGGGATTTGGCTTGAACATCTCAGGGGACGGTAGGTCCCGCTATGGAGACGGAGCCATGATGCAGGTTATAATAGGAGCAACCGGAAGGCAACAGAAGCTGGGCGCCCCTCAAATAATGATGTGTGGGAGGGATGAAGGGCAGAGAATCTAAGGGTCTTCCTCAGAGAAGTCATCTGAACCGTGCTCAGTAAGACGTTCTCGGCCGGACACGGAGGACAGCCGGTCACCTAACAGCCACTCGTATTTGGCTGCGACAGCAGTGCTGTGAGGACAACGTGTACTTAAACCGCTCTTGCTAAGGCAGCACTCCTCCACCCCGCCCCACTCAGCAGCCTGAGACCAAAGGGGAGAAGGTTTTGAGGAGATGAGCCGCTGAAGCAAAGAATTGGCTGAAAGGGCGTAAGGACAAACCATGTTCTCACCATACGAAGAAAACAGGCGACTTGTCACAGAAACAATCCACGGATTTCACATTATTTCTAGCGACCTTTCCCTGAGTATTACGGGTGTTTTTCTGTGCACGGTCATCACCTGCACATAGAACCTAGGGCAGGAACACAGATTCCGAGAAACTTACTCACCAGGGGTTGCACAGCTACTGAGTGACAGGACAGGGACTGGGGCCCAAGGCTGCGTGACTCTCAATCTTTTTAAGCACAGTGAATTTATTTGCCTGGTCGACACTTCAGCACTGACCTCCCCACCCCATAGGCAAAGCAAGCGTGTCCAGGAGGTAAAACGCATTTAAGGTGAGGCCCTCGGCCATGCAGCACAACAAAGCTAAGCGGCCTCTGAAGAGATACAAACCACGACCTTGTCCTTGTTTTATCTTTCTGCCACTGGAGCGTGTTTAAGGCAGACAAACGCTTGCCATCAAATGGCTACAAAGCCTTTTATTTCCCCTCGTATTGCATAGTTTGCTCGTTAATTAAAAGAGCTCAGCCTTTCAAAATAAGCCACTGGGTAGAAGAGAGACAAGTGAAGTTTCTACAAATTACCAAATGGAAAAGCTTTTATAGAATTTGCCCAAGACCGGAAAGTGGAAGGCAGAGTGCTGGAAATCCACCCGGGAGGTGCAGGACCCGCTGCAGACCCTGGTCCTCGGGAACCGGGCGCCTCTGCAGGCTTTGGTGCGTGCTCACACTGCCACCTGCTGGACACAGCGTGCATCCCCGCCTCCCCGAAATCCTGTCCACCTGGGAAGACCCGGCCAGATTGACTGTTCACACCTTATTGCTTCCCTTTCGCCTTTGAAGGCGCCATACTCAAGAGGAACGTCGATTTCTAACCAAAAACTCTTTTCAGTCTGGTACCAAAGAAAGGCATGTAGGGATCAGTGAGTGCGCTGATGGTGGTGAAAAGCCACAAGCACGTGGGGACTCTGGGAACAAGAAAGTGCTGGATGGCAGCAGGAAGAAGCCCGTGAGAGCTGGTGGCAGGGAGAAGCTGCCACACCCATAAATGCAGTTGCCTGGTCGCCAGAATCCTCCAGGCACTGTGTCTGTGGCCACAGCTCCAAGGACAAAATCTCTATTAAACAGTGAGACAAATTCTTCCCCACTTATTTGCTTTTCCTATAAGCAGAGCTTGTGTATCTAAGGGCAGGCTTCCAGCCTGAGAACATAGTGCCATTATTTTATGCGACCACGGGCAGTAGACTTTCATTTTAAAAGAATTTCAATCTTTCCCTTTAATTCACTCACAGCATGAAAATAAATCACTTTGCTCGAGCATTTTAAAAATTAAAGGCTTAGACGTTACATGCTGATCAAAAGCCTATCTTCAAATACCTATTTCCATCACTATTACATTTAACTTTTCTTTTTCATTTTGCTTGTATTCACCTCATGTGGTGTTACACAGATACAGCAGACTGAAACAGTTCTCTCTCATTCCAGGCTACATGGGATGCTGAACTCCACATTGGAGTAAGTTTGGAATAGAAACAAGGGTTAGACAATATTGGAGGTTAAAATAGGGGAGATATCTGGTGACTTTTTCTCTCATATATATAAGGTTCAACACTCAATAATAAATACATTAGAATCATTCCCTGATTCCACTTTCCAATGGCAGATACTGAATTCTTGACTGAAAGATTTCCCATGCCCACACCTCCAGAATTTCTTGGTTAAAAAGGAAAGCCTAGAATTTCTCGGCCTCTGACCAGTTTTATAGCTTTCCCACATTGCTTGCTGAATCCCTCCATTGTCTTTTGTTTCCACTTGAAGAACTGAATATTAATATATATCAGGCTGTCTCTTCTAACTGGTCTTGAGCTCTCCCATGACTTCCAGCACACCTGAATGCCAGTGACTCCCAAGTCCGTGTTATCGGTCATGAACATTCACCAAGGTCAAGGTACATCTCTCTAACTTCCCACTGAATATTTCCACCTTGCATGTCCAAAGCTCACTGGAAGCTTATTGTGTCTAATCATAAACTTAGCCATCCTGGCCCTGTCTCTTAAACCTGCTTTTCCACCATGTAATGGTCCCAGTTAACAGTAAAGCTACTCACACAATTGTGTAACCCAAAACTCCCACTCTGTCCATATGATGGACGGAGAAGTTCTATGAGAGCTTCAAAGTGTCCCAAAGGTCACCCATAAAGTTGCCATATGTAGCTAAATGTACCTTTATTTATAAAATACTCATTTTGAAATTATACAAAGAGGTGGCCAACACAGCAAATATTTTATAAAAGTTTGCAATGAATATTTTGTAAAGAATGGTACAATAGCTACAATTTCCCTTTTTCCCTGTGTTTGGTATGACTTTATAGGTGGCCTTTGGGAGTCCCTGTATTACCCTTGTCTCCAGCTATACAGACACATCAGGCCTTTTACCTGGACTGTTAAAATAGCCCTGCAACTATCAACCTTTCCCCAGGCCTGATGCTCTGGGCTCTTCATCCTTCACATTCAAAAATATAAAATTGGTTATATCCTGGACATCAAAATCATGATGCTTAGAAGGCAAAAATGTATAAATTAGACTTAATCGAAATTTAAAATTTTTGCTCAGCAAAAGATTCTGTCAAGAAAATGAAGAGATAAACCATAAAATTTCAATCTTTCATTGAAAATATTCACAAACTAAGGACTAATATTTAGAATATATTAAGAACTGTCAAAACATTGGAAAAACAAATGATCCCACTAAAAAATGGTCAACAGACATATACAGGCAATGCAGAGAAGATACACAGATGGCAAATAAGCACATTAAAAGGTATTCAATCTCATTAGGGTCTTCCTGTAAACCCTATTATTTCATAATAAATAAAATAATTTTTTAAAACCCAACCATTTCACTCTTTTGCTGAATTTACTGTTAGCCTTCATTATCCATAGACTAAAACTCATTCATCTATGCATAACATAAAGGGTCTTCCCTTCTAACTCTTATTTTCTATTAAATACCCAGGTTAATTGTCATTTTGCTATCTTTTATCTCCTTATTATGTTAAAATATCCACCATTTTTTAAAGTGTTTGCCTTTGCTTCTGGGATTATATAAAAGGTATTAATGCAACCCGCAATTTCTCAAATTTGCTGGAGTTGGACTTCCTATGCATATCCCAAGGTCATTTCATAGTAAGTCTTTTTATGTTTAAGCCAGATTAATCTACCAATAGCTATCCTTTCTGGATACCAGAGGCTTTATACAATGTCTCTAAATAGAAAGACAAGGCCCTGTAATAAAGGCAATAGTTGAGTCAGAATTTTAACCGCATATAAAGGAAGAAGGGGGAAGGAGTCCACAGATCTAGAAAATCCCCCTTGACTGTGGTTTTGCTCATTCCACAAGCTCAGTGTATTAGTTTCATAGAGCTATAGTAACAAAGCACCACAAGCTGGGCAGTTTAAACAACAGAAATGTATCACAGTTCTGAAGTCTCAAATCAAGGTATCGGCATGACTGGTTCCTTCTGAGAGTGGCGAGAAAGAATTTGTTCCATGCCTTGCCCCATGGATGCTAGTGGTTTGCTGAAAATCTTTTGCATTTCTTGGCATGTAAACGAAGCATCACCCCAACTTCTGCCTTCTTCGCACAGCTTTCTCCTTGTGTGTGTCTCTGTCCAAATTCCCCCTTGTTATAAGGACACCAGTCATATTGAGTTAAAGGCCCACCCTACTCTGGTATGACCTTATCTCAACTAATTAGATCTGCAACATCCTTATTTCCAAAGAAGGTCACATTCTGAGGCACTGAGAGTTAGGACTTCAACATACTATCCTAATTTTGTTAGAAACTGTGGGAGGATTTAATTCAACCCACAATACTCAGCAAGCACCAAGAAAACCCTGTTCCTTCTTCTGTTTTAGTGATACATGGTCTCTGCAAGTCAACAATTTTACTGATACTCTAGGGCACACTGGATTTGGTATAGAAATTGGCCAGGGCTAACTGTGAAGATTCTTATGCTCATCACATGAGAAGACATTTAGCAACCACCTGAGTGTGCCTGACACTCTGTTAACAGCTATTTGAAGGCTTGCCAAATTTGCAAATCAGAGCATTCTGCAGTTACGCTGTTAATCACATGGTGATCAAATTCCAATGTACGTAGCTGACTCACCTTGTAGCTGACTTAAAGTCATAAATTATCTGTAAAATTTTTCCCTGTGTAAAAATACTTACTTTTGAAAACAAACCATAGTTGGTGAATAATTCACTTAACTTTTCTGAGAGCCAACTTGCTTAATTCTGATGTCATAACCAATGGTCATCATGCCCTGTGAGAAGAAAAGGAATATAGCTATTCTGAACACTGCCTAGGAATCATTTAGTAGCTCTTTGGAGTGAGGAGGGAGAATGAAACTCACTCTCCCCAAAGAAATTCTCTGTACGATCCTCCTTCATCTCCAACCACCCAACCCTTTCATACATACTCGCTGGTGATGAGTTCATCTAACAGTTTCTAGGGACTGACTTTGAGACTGTTGTCTGATGACTTCCGGTCTCTAATACCTTCTGGATCTTGGTACCTCAGTCTGAACTCCCAGTTTAAGGTCCTGTCAATCTGTATGTACACATACACATTTCATATGCTATATATGCCACATAAAATTCTATAAAGACATAAAAGTATATGCATTTGTTATCCAATAATTTATGAATCAAATGTAAACCCTATTTTAAAATTAATCAGCACTCAAATTTTGTGTCAGTATTTGATGGAAGACTGATTGGCTCCCTTCTCCATGTTCTCACTGTATTTTTCTTTATCCTTTGGTCTGGTTTATGGTTGTAAAAGATTGCACTCCATAGTTGCTAATCATAAGGTTTGATCACTTAACGAAGCCTGGTTTTCTTCTGAAAGCCAGGTTGATTAAAAGCTGCAATGTGTTTCTCAGCCAGAAAACTTTATAAAACTGGAATTTCTTATCTTCCTAAAAAAAATTGTCACTCTAGAAATCACTTGGCCAGAGTAGGCCTGCACGGATTTTTATTTAATTGCCATACTTTATTTGGGAAAAATAAAAGTTTTCTGATAGTAATTATAATGCTATTTTTCATATTCTGTAGGTCTTACTAAGGGGAAACTATGGACCCCAAGTTGATGAGGCTGCTTGCAACTTCACAGTGCCTCAGTCCACAGCAAGGTCAGTCGGTCCTGACCACCACTCCCAGTCCCCTACCTTAATGTGCTTATAGCAAACATACCCTGTGCTGTTGTTCTCTACTGTCTTTGAAATTGCTTTTGGCTTTTAAAATTTCAATCCTGATTGATGTTTCATAAATTTATTTTTTCAATTATTATTTGTTAAAATCTGCATGGTCCTTGTCTGTACTTAAATAACTACAATGATAGTTAAAATGAGGAAAACTAAACAGGACACTAAAAGAATCTGGAAGAGAGCTTCTTAAAAGAGAGAGAATAATGGGCTGGGCATGGTGGCTCACACCTGTATCCCAGACCTTTGGGAGGCTGAGGCAGGAGGTTCACTGGAGGTCAGGAGTTTGAGATCAGACTAACCAACATAGTGAGACCCCATCTCTACAGTAAATTAAAAACTTAGCCAGGCACAGTGGCATGCATCTGTAGTCCTAGCTCAGAGTTAGGCAATCTGCAGCCACAAGACCACATGTGGCCCCCTAGGTCCTTAAGTGTAGTCTTTTGATTGAATCCAAATTTCACAGAACAAATCTTTTTATTTTTATTAATACGTTTTTTCATCCTTTGTTTTCAAATGAACACATTTAAAATAAAAAAAGGATAAAGTAAGTGTCAATGAAATAATCCTCCCAGATTGACCAGCGCTATTAGCACATTAGTAAGCCAAGAGGCTAAATCGACAGCTGCTACCCTCATGATTTCGTTCTAACTTCCACCACTGACTGGTGCCACTGCCGCACCAGGCTGGCTAGTGGGAGTTTATGAGTGTTGAGTATTCCAGCCTGTGATCAGCTTTTGACAACAGTGCACTGCATCTCTGTTTGAGGTGGAACTTATGAACAGTTGTACAGCTTGATGATATTTTCATTTTTTTAATTTTTTAATTCAAATTTTATTCGTATATAGGTGCTTGGCTTTTTGTATTATAAAGGAAATTTAGCATTTTTTAACATATTATGGTATAAGAAACTTAATGTAACAATTACAAACCACGAAAACAGATACAAGGTACAAGAAATCTTAAATACCAGTAACAAATTTATGATATATACATATTACAGAATGACAAGAGCTGTCACTGTCAGTATCATAAGTATTCTGTTCCAAAATTTCTACATTACTAGTATCTTCTGAAGAGTCACTTTCTTCATCTTGGTAAATTTCATTGTCCTCAGTTCTATCCATAGCATCACTGAAGCTGTGTTTTTTAAACAACTTCACAACCACTTCCTTCTTGACACTGTTCTACAGTCTTACAAATCCAATCACAAACCTGTACAATGGATGCTTTCTTGACTCTGCCTGTGGGTGTTATTACCAGCTGACTGAATCCATGAAGTCTACACTTTCTTCATTAGGGCCTTAAAGGGCTTATTTACTGACACATTAAGAGGTTGCCGTTGGCTGTTTAACCCAGCAGGTATCACAGCAAGTTGGTTTTCAAGTCCGCTGCGATTGCTTTTGCACTCTGTGTAATGTGAGCTTTGAAGTGAGTGAAAAAAACAAGCAAAGGCAAACTCCAGGCCTTCACGACCAGACTTCGTTAAACCAGATTTTCATGCCTTCTTCATTCATCCATCCATTTTCACACACATGGACAACAGCTACACTTGAAATCTTTGCTTCAGAAATGTTTGTCTTTTAAAAAGGATCATAGGTGGTAGCTTGGTCCCGTCTGCACAATAGGCTAGAAAAACAGTGAAATGTGTTTTCTCGTGTCCACTAGGGGTAACAGCTGCAGTCTTTGCTCTTCAGGCATCTATAGTTCTGTTGATGGTGCATCACACAGGTAGGTGAGCATCAACCACGTTGGCAATTGGAACAGCTAAAAGTTGTCTTTTCAAGATGGATCACACAAGAATGAAATCTCAAAACCTGATTCTTAGAGGCTACTGGAAGTTTGGGGCAGGTTTTGTTCATGTCCTTATGCTCAAACTTTCTCTCTTCATAAAGTTAAAGCAGCACTTAGGTGTCCCTGAGAAATTATCAGTGTTTTTTCTTGTGCAATCCTCTTGTACTTTTCTTGTGTCAGACATCCCCGTTTGATGCTGCTCCAAATCCAAGTCAACGCCCCTCACTCCACCTCCAGCAACTTTGGAGGTTTCCTTCACGTTGCCTTCTCCGATCTTGGCATCTGAAGCAGCTTTTCTTCCTGTTGCCTCTACAATCTGATGACACTCTCCTCTTTTAGACGATCCCCTTCAGCCTTGGTTTTCTTCTGCCTTTCTGATCCAGTAAGGTCTACTAGATGTAGCTTGGAGCAAAAACTACTATTCCTGTCACTTTTCTTTCTTTGCTCTAAGGAGATTGCAAAGAAGGCATGAGATAGGATGACTGAGAGTCCATAGCTGTGGAGGCCACAGTGCTACAGCCGTTGCCTTGCTCCAAACAGGAAACAGCATCCAGGGCAACTAATACAGCGTTCTCTGTGAGTCCCACAATCTTTATGCCTTTCTTAGGAGCCACCTGTATATTTATTTGAGGGGCTTTCTCACAAAATAGGCATAGAAAATCCAAAATTTCTTCATTATAAATCTCCAAGTAAGACACTTTCAGAGTAAATTCAAAATCACTCCTTTTATCAATTTCTTTGAAGAGCAGTTGTAATACCCTAGGAATGGCCCCAACTGTTGGCTCATTTTCTTGTTCTGCAGTGTGTCAAGTAGGTTTTCCCAGACCCAGTCTGTCCATAGGCCAGAACGGTTGCATTATATCCTTTGCATACCTTTTATGAGTGGTGCTACCTGGCCACAGCACCACATGCTAAGGTTGAATAATGAGGTAATCAGTATGGATTTGACATATCATTCTAAAGCTGCAGTTTTCAACTTGTGTATTAAAGGCTCATGGCATTAGGAAGGTTGAGAACCACTGTTCTTACTAA
Source organism: Arctocebus calabarensis (assembly GCA_963573935.1). Classification (NCBI taxonomy): domain Eukaryota; kingdom Metazoa; phylum Chordata; class Mammalia; order Primates; family Lorisidae; genus Arctocebus; species Arctocebus calabarensis. The sequence continues at coordinate 16,251 of CAUYON010121572.1, forward strand.
ATGCAGACTATAGATGTCTTAACATAATAACTAAGAAAATGCCGTGAAGGCTATGTTAACCAGTTCGATGAAAATATTTTAAATTGTATATAAAACCAGCACATTGTACTCCATGATTGCATTAATGTACACAGCTATGATTTAATAAAAAAAAAAGAAAAAGAAATAAAATAAAATAAAATTAAGTATACTGGTTATTACAAGCACAGGTATTAGCCAAAATTTTATCTCCATAAGAACAGATAGTTAAGTTTTAGGAAGAACAGAGTCATCAATATGAATTATTGAAAGAAGATTTCTATAGGAATGTGGCATTTCTATGTGATATCATGTCAAATCAAAACAATTTGAATATTTCTTTGCAAGGTAAACCTAATTCTATATATGATATGTAACAAAAAAAAAAATCCAAGCATTTCCAAAAAAAACTCTTTTTTCAAAATACTTCTTCAAAAGGAAATTTTAGATGAACATTTTCCCAGTTAGCAAAGGTCAATGAACAGGATGATAAACATGAATCATTTGAAGAATATGTAGTTGTTATGGGCCTCTTAATTGGAGAATATAACAAAACATTCGCTGACTTTGAGAATCATGACATGGTCCTGAAGTTAGCATTGCAGCCTCAGTTAGTTGATACTACCAAGGCCTAAAAGAACTACAGTTGGAAATGATCAAGCTCTTAGTAGATGAAATTTTTTTTACAAATAACAAACAGAAGTTTGTGAACATGTATAAATGGTAAATATCCAGGGAATAGGGCATTTCCCATTTATACCTCAAAGAGGTTGAGTAGACTCTAGGCCTAAATGCCATTGTCAGCTTCAAACAAAAACAAAAACAGAAGGGTGTGGAGAGGCCAATTATGGGGAGGTGACCAGAGAAAATATGATAAATAAGAGTAAGGTTGGTTATACAGGTTTAAATTGAAGATTTCTTTTATAAGTGTAAATTTTCCTTATAAAGGATAACTTCTACTCTATTTTTAGCACTGAGTCTGTTGTTTTTCTTTTTCTTTTCCTCTTTTAATTCCAGAATATTCTGGGGGTACATATGTTCTGGTTACATGAATTGCTTTTGTCCTCGAGTCAGTTATAAGTGTGCTCATCACCCAGATAGGATACATTGTACCAGTTAGGTATGATTTCACCTCCCCTCCCCCTCCCACCTGTTTGATTTCTGTTGACTTTTATTTCCGCCTGTGCACATGATGCTGATAGGTTAGTTATAATTTAAGGGTGAGCATATGTGGTGTTTGTTATCCCATTCTTACCATGTTTCACTTAAGAGAATGGTCTCCAGTTTCATCTAGATCGTTAAAAAGTATTAATTCATTTTTATGGCTGAGTAGTACTCCATGGTATACATCTACCACATTTTATTGATCCACTCATTAATGGTTGGGCACTGGGGATAATTCTACATTTTTCCCATTATAAATTGTGCTGCCATAAACATTCTAATGCATTCTAATGCAAATGTCTTTCTTTGCTTTGGGTAAATACCCAGAAGTGGAATTGCAGGATCAAATGCTAGGTCTACTTTTAGTTCTTTGAGGAATCTCCATACTATTTTCCATAGGGGTTGTAATAGTTTAAAGTCACTGTTTTATAAGAAGAAAGATCCAACTGAAATATAGGAAAATGCAGTAAAACACTCACACCTTTGGCAACATGCCTGAAAAATGCCTCTTGTTATTCAACCACCTATGCTATGAATCTACATTCTCCTACTTAATCCAAATTAAGATCCCTTAAGGTCACAAAAATGACTGATACCCATCTGGAAAATCAACTGAAAATGCACATCTCCATGCTGCAATCAAATATTCAGATGCTTTCCAGCAAAAGGCAGACACAAAGAAGTCATTAAAAGATTAGTTAACTTTAAAATTAACAAATAGTTTTCATTTCTTTAATTACTAAGCACATAATAGACGTTTTCAAAATAATGTACCTTTTTAAGTGTACCTAATTTAAGTTTCTTGAATGTGGCCTTATTGATGATTACAGCTAAATTAGTGCAGGCTTCCAACATGAAAAGTTTCCCTGCCCCTGTTCTAGATACTTGGGAGGCTAAGGCAGGAGGACCACCTGAGTTCAAGAGTTCGAGGCTTTGGTGAAATATGATCTCACCACCTGCCCTCCAGCCTAGATGAAAGAGCAAGACTCTATCTCTGGGAAAAAAAAAAAATGAAGAAACTATAATAAATTCACTGTCACATTTTACTATTTCTACTCATTCTATGGTTCTACTTAAGACCAAATGTTTAAGCCTACTTAAATAATGAGATTTGGCATGAAATTTTTAATATACTTAAAACAGTCAAAAAAAATTTTAGAAATTTTAAAAGAACCAGAGAGCATTTCTTCAGGTCACAGTAAAAAACATGTAATTCAAATGTACTCTGATAGGCCCACCAAAAGCAGTCACCCCCAGTTATACGCATTACTGTAATTATATAGAATATCAGGGATAGGAGATGCAAGGCATTCAGAATAATTATTTACATACCCACATTATAAAAACCAAAGCAACATTTCCTCCTGTGCCTGCTTTCCGCCTTATCTCAGCCAGTGATTGATGCAATACCCTGCCCCAGGGTGCTTAATAAGCACTTGCAATGTTTATATGTTTCTCTCTCTGCCCCTCATTGCTCCCGGATAGTCAGGAGGTAAATCGCAAAGTAATGGCTTGACTGGAATATTTGTAAAACCAGATTAGTGTCTTTCTTACATAAAATATTTTGTCAACCCTAAAGCCTGGGAGTAGCAAAGAAAAAAAATGTACTTTCATATACTTCTTTATTCATTCAACAAACATCTGCACTCCAACTCTGTGCCAAGTCCTTTGCTGGGAGCTGGGATTATAAAGATAAACAGGATATGGCCTCATGCATGGAGGAATATCTTTATCATGGTCATGAAAATCAGAAGGCTTCATTGAAGATAGTTGTGTAAGCCTGAGTGACTTCTTAGGAAAAACCAATCAAGAGAGGTCTATTGCACTGTTTATTTCTGTCCATGCAAATATCACAGTAGCAATCACAGGCTCCAGACCAAGTCAGCTATTTTCTGCTGCATTAGATACGGAAATATCTGTGCTTTTTAGAAACACCCTTCCCCTACTCCAGGAGTTTAAATTTGCATCAAGATATTACATAAGATGTCCATTCATCTAGGACAGGGTGTGAGTGAAAAATTAAAAGACGGAGAGGCTTTGTGGGAAGGTGGTGTATGGGACAGAGCTTGGCTGGTGTACAGTAAATAGACTTGCAGAGAAAAGAGAATCACATGAGTGAAACCACTGTGTCAAAAATGGTACAGCCCCATCGTGGAGCCCAGAGCTCACTAGAACTCTGAGTGATGAAAGAAGCAAACAAACCCAAGTGGGAAAGAGATTGAAAAACCAATCAGAAAAGAAAGGATGACCAAGGAAGGGGCTCATATCCAAATCCTAAATCTGCAGAGCAGCAAAGGTCCAGGCTAGCACCAATGTCCAAGAGATCCAATCTGGGCAATGTGACTTATATTCTTGGCACTATATGTGGATGTGCAAGTCATAGAGGGGGCTGGTCTGATGAAGTCTGTGAAAAAGATTCTGAGTGTGAACAATTTTGTGTCTTCATGACACAGACTCACACACATTCCAGATCGTGAGGAACAGGAAGATTGAACTAATCACTCAGTGGAGGGGTGGACCCAAATTTCTCAAGATGTTCAAGATACATCTAAGAAAAACTTTGGGAAAGAAGCATGACATCAGTAGTGTGCCCAAGTATGTGTCCAAGTACATGTGAAAAGCCAACAGCTGTTGTCATTATCACTAACATCACCATCATCCCTAATGATCAAAGAGCATTTACTGTTCGAGAGGCATTACTTAAAGCCCTTTACATAATATAACTCATTTACATCTCACAACAACTCTCCTGAGATCTGTTTTACAGAAGAGGAGACTGAGGCACACAGAACCACCTAAAATGGTAGAGCTGGGATTCGAGTCTAGGCAGACTTGCTCCACGGTGTGTGTGTGTGAAACCACCAGGGGCCCCTTTCAGACCAGCAACACCATTTGTCTTACTGTCACTGTTCTGTAACATTCTCCCTCTTACCTGCCTGTATCCCCTTGATTCCTGCCAGAAGAGGCTGCCACTCCGGCTAGTAAACAGTACTCTGCTCAGTACTTGAACACATGTTCTACAGCCAAAAGAATTAGAAGAGGTTCAGAGCAGGGCTGCAAAAGGATTTCGAGCTAGACAGAGTCCACCAGCCCATTTGTTCTACATATAAACGCAGTTAAATCCTAATAAAGTAGAGGCAAAAAAGGCGTGCAAGCAAATGGATGGATGCTTTACCTTGTCATTGAACATAGCACACTGCCTCCACTGCTGTCCTCCTCGTTAGTTGTAAGGGTCGACTAGGCTGCCATAACAAAATACAACTGACTGGGTGGCTTAAACTATAGAAATTTATGTCTTATATATAGTCATTCTAGAGGCTGAAAGTTCAAGATCAAGATGCTGGCAGGGTGGTTTCTTTGCAACGTCTCTCCTCAACTTGCAGGTGCCACCTTCTCACTGCGTCCTCACACGGTCCTTCCTCTGTGAGTCTCCCCACCCACTCCCTGGTGTCTCTTCCTCTTCTTCTGAGGCACCAGTCCTGCCAGATTAGAGCCCACCCCTATGACCTCATTTAACCACAGTTACCTCTTCAAGGGCCTCCAAATATAGTCACCTTGGGGCCAGGACTTCAATATATGAATTCTGGGAGAACAAATTTAGTCCATAGCACTGGAGCTAAGTCATGTGACACAGAGTTCATAAATCCAAAGCTGTGTTTTAGGAACCGTGGGCCTGGCTACCCTGAGAAATTCAGGGTTGAGCTAATCACAAAGACCCTTGAGCCATATTCATAGATCCAGGCAACAGGGAAACACTTCTGCCACAAATCCAAATAACTTATAAGAACTCTCCAGGATTTTCCTGTATACTCTCCATATAAGTTACACATGTGTATTATAATACTACCGCATGCTTCTCTATATATACAACACTTCTCTATCAAGGAAATTATGGGGAAAGGAGTACTAATTTTTATGCACTCATTTTCATTTACTACACACTGATCAGTGCATGTAATAAAAGACAGAGTTAAAATCTGGTCCCCACTCTCATACAGTTTACACAAGTTCATCAGGGAACATGGTCATGTCACCAACTCTAGCACATCTCTTTTGTTATTAGCAGAGGAAAAAGTATACATCTGGTGCTCAATAAAAAACAATACCCCCAAAATTTTACTGCTTGCAAATACAATTTTTTTCATTTGACCATAAACATAAAGTTTTCTCTTTGATAAGCTTCCACTTTCACAAGCCTAGAAAGAAAGTGGCCATTTTTAAATGCCATTCCATTGCCTGAAATGGTACACCCCCTGGATTTTACAGCTTTTCTGTTTTTGCTTCTTCTCTCAGAGCACCTTAAAAACCAGCTGCCAGGCAAAGTGACTGGACATGTAAAGGATGGCAGAGTGCACAGGCCAAGTACTCTGCAAAGCTGAGCATGCAATGCAAACAGGCTTCTTATCTGTGAGGAATGTGTGGCTCCCTCACTATTTTTATTTATCCTCAGATTAAACACTGAGTCCGTGAAGGTCATTGAAGATAAGTGGTACCAATGCCAGGGCATGTTTTCCTTTGAGTAGGAAACTGAAACAAGTAAAACGTCTTTAAGATTCAAGAGTAGATCTAAAACACAAAAAGCCCCTTAGGGCTCACAGCAAATAGGTTAACCACAGGAAAAATTTTAGTAATAAATTATACATGAAGTTAAATGGAAAAGCTAAAGGGGAACACAAATTTAAGATTTTGAAAGTGAACTTAGAATTGTTGGAGAATTCCCAACTTTATGTTCCATATTAGTTTAGCAATTTGATTCAACTACAGGAACTCTTTAGCAATAAAGGCCATTTTATGATAGTAAATCATTCTAACTAATTTAATTTTTCTGACCTGGATTCCTTTAAACTAATCTGCTCAATGCTCGCCTTTAGGGTTTGGAGCTCCACTCTTCCAAACCACCTGATACACAATGCTGCTAGGCAGTCTTCCAAAAGAGCATATCCAATCACGCTACTTTAGAGAGGCCTAATGCATACAGTACTTTTGAGTACATTAAAATAGCACCCCCTTCTCTAGCAAATAGAAAATATATACGTCTATGTGTATGTGAGTGTGTGTATTTAAGCCAGTGCACTAGTGCACAACCTGATCATCTCTGCCACGCACACCAAGACTTAAAATGGATTTTTAAACCTCCCCATTCTCCATCTATCATTCTTGAATTCCCAACCAAAAGAAACAACACAAAAATGAACAAACAAAAAAAGAAGCATACCTATAATAATCGACAGCCAAATAAGAAAGAAGAACCAATTTTATCAATAATTGAGCAAGTGTCCAAAACCCCCTACTCTTGTAAAGGTGGCCTGGAAAACGAGGCCAGGAGTTCTAGAAAGGCTTCCTCCTTCCTGCTGTCTAAAATATAGAGTGATCAGCTTTCTAAGCAGACGTGTAGACTCTTTATAAGCTGCCTGGAAAATGCCCGGCCACCATTACCTATGCAAGTGTGGGGGTATGTACATGGTTGCATAATACAGGAAGAAAAGGAACAAAGAGCAGCAGAAAGAATTTCAGAGTCATACAATTTTGTCCCCTAAGGAAATATGACCTAGAGAACATTTCAGACCCTGACCAGTGAGATTAGCTATTTTTCAGCTAGAAGTAGTGACTTACTGAATAGGGGCAAATATATCAGCAAAGCAATGGAAGGATGTCCCATTCTCATTAAAGACTACAACACCTACAGGACCTGACATACATGAGTCACTCAAGAAGTGATCATCAATCTATGCTGATCATTAGTCTATGCTGAAAAATAGGAGACCCAAAAGTCTTACAGTCTATGTGTTCCACCCTTATTTATGACAGCACAGGAGACATTGGAAGATAAGAAATCTACCTTCCTCCAATGCAAGTATCCCGCTGTAGCATTCCTCCAGCTTCTGTGCACCTGAAGTCAAGGGGTACTCAACATTCTTCAAGCCTTCTGATTCAACTGAATGGCAGCTCTTTTACACTTGAAACTTCTACGGCAAAAGCCAACACAGTAGTCACTTCCACGATACACAAAAAAAAATCATGACTTCCCACTTATGTGCCCAAAAATCAAAGAATATATTTACTATCTCCTGCTACTCGGTATTGGCACAGTTTTGGAATTATAACTGAAGAGCCAGGAAAAGATATGAGACATACTGAATCCATATTGAATCCATTCAAATCCTAACCCTGTCAGTTAGGAAAAAGCAAGGAAAGAATTAAGGAATGACTCAAACTTTAGTTAATTGACTCCTAAAGTAATAAAGCAACATGGGCAGGAGTTACAGAATTTTATTTGCCAAGATCAAACAATAAAATTGAAATGTGTCACACAAAAGTTAAGAAGACCTTAACTTGAACTCCAGGGACTTAGGTTACAAAACAAATGGAATTTATAGAGTAGGGCCTGGGGCAAGTCTCAGTGCAGCCATAAGGCAAACCTCCCTTATGTCTGCAGATCCATCTCCTGCCCTCCCCCCAAATCAAGATGGTGACCTATTCTCAGTGTCTCAGGGTCTTTTAAGGCCAAGAAGATTGAGAGATAAATAGAAATGATAAAATAAACAAATCCATGGTATCAATATTTTTAAGTTGCTTAGAGAATCTGCTTCATTAAAGCATCTAACAGTTTACTCTGATAATTTCAATTTAATATATGTAACTTCAAATTGATTTTTAGACTGTGGTTTAAGTAAAAAGATATAAATGATTTGTTTGTGTCCGTATATACTATGTAAAATAACTTGAGATTTATAATACTTATAAATTTAATTTATTAACTAGAGCACTATAAGTACTTAGAGATGAGTTACTTGTTATAAGTATTTAGCTCTTAAAAATGCTCACCATCCTTAATCATCAGAGAAATGCAAATCAAAACTACTTTGAGATATCACCTAACTCCAGTAAGATTAGCCCACATCACAAAATCCCAAAACCAGAGATGTTGGCGTGAATGTGGAGAAAATGGAACACTTCTATACTGCTGGTGGGAATGCACACTAATACGTTCCTTTTGGAAGGAAGTTTGGAGACTAGAGATCTAAAAATGGACCTGCCTTGGATCCTATAATTCCTTTACTAAGTATATACCCAGAAGACAAAAACTCACATTATAACAAAGACATCTGTACCAGAATGTTCATTGCAGCCCAATTCATAATTGCTAAGTCATGGAAGAAGCCCAAGTGCCCATCGACCCATGAATGGATTAATAAATAGTGGTACATGTATACCATGGAATACTATGCAGCCTTAAAGAAAGATGGAGACTTTACCTCTTTCATGTTTACATGGATGGAGCTAGAACATATTTTTCTTCGCAAAGTATCTCAAGAATGAAAGAAAAAGTATCCAATGTACTTAGCCTTACTATGAAGCTAATTTATAACTGTTGTATGAAGGGTATAACCCAACTATAACACAAGAATATGGAGAAAGGGGAAAGGGTAGGGAGGGGAGGAGGGAGGTTGGAGTGGAGGGAGGGTAATTGGTGGGGCCACACCTATAGTGCATCTTAGAAGGGTACAGGCGAACCTTACTAAATGCAGAATACAAATGTCTTCATACAATAACTAAGAAAATGCCATGAACGGTATGTTAAACAGTTTGATGAAAGCATTTCAG
>CAUYON010121581.1:0-61283 GCA_963573935.1 Arctocebus calabarensis
GTAACCAAGAAAAAGTATCCAAGGTACTCAGCCCTAATATGAAGCTAATTTATAGCTTTCATATGAAGGCTAAAACCCAACTATAGCATAAGAATATGGGGAAAGGGGAAAGAGAGGGGAGGGGAGAGGGGAGGATGGGTGGAGGGAGTTCAATTAGTGGGAACACACCTATGGTGCATCTTAGCAGGGTACTGGTGAAACTTATTAAAGGTAGAGTATCAATGTCTTTATATAGTGACCAAGAAAATGCCATGAAGGCTATCTGTAACAGTATGATGAAAATATTTCTGAATGTATATGAAGCACATTGTACCCTATGATTGCACCAATGTACACAATTATGATTCAATAAAATTATAAAGAAAAAAAAGCAGAAACCTTTAATAGGATGTTTTAAATCAGTTGAAAGGCAAGGAAATTAATGAAAGATAATTTAATTAATACATGATCTGGGGACAACTGAGCACCCATTGGTAAAACTGTAAAATAATAAGGTTGGATCCCAAATTTACTCCTATACCAGTATAGGGCTATGTGAAGCTAGGACATTTTGTCTCGTATATTTCTGGTGGGATATAAAATTGGGGAGCAATTTGACAATATCCATTTCAATTTTATGTTTATACTTCTAGGAATTTGTCTGACATATAAATTTGTACAGAGGCATAAAGAAATATGTAAAATGTAGTTCATCATGGATATTATTTATAACATCAAAATGTTAGAAAACAATCCAGCAATGTAGGATTAGCTAAATATGGATACATCTATACCATACTTATTATATTTTCCTTTTTATTTTTTTTTAGAAATGAGGTTTCACTTGGAATCTCATTCTGTCATTCAGGCTGGAGTGCAGTGACATGATCAGAGCTCACTGCAGCCTCTAACTGCTGGGCTCAAGTGATGCTCTTGCCTTAGCCTCCCAAGTAGCTGGGACTACAGGAGCTGAGCACACCACCATGCCCAGCTCATTTTTAAATTTTTAGAGTTGGGGTCTCACTATGTTGCTTAAGTTAGTCTTGAACTACTGGGCTCAAGTGATCCTCCTACCTTGGCCTCCCAATGTGCTAGGATTATAGGCAAGACCACTATGCCTGGCCCTGTATATTCTTTTAAAAATGAGATTTCTCTAATGTCCTGATGTAAAATTCACTCTAAAGTATATTGTTAAGAGAGGAAAAACAAGATACATAACCTAGATTAGGGGCAGGCAAACAATCTGACTTGACACCTGTTTGTAAATAAAGTTTTACTGGAACACAGCATCTCCATTCACATATTGCCTATGGCTGCTTTTGTGCTATAATGGCAGAGTTGAGTAGTTGAGAATGACTGTATAGACTGAGAAGCAGAGGGTCTTTACTATCTGGCCATGTAGAAAAAATTGTATGCTAGTGTGTGTGTTATGTGTTTACCATTTAAAGAACACAAAGTAATTGCAAATACCACCTCTAAAACATTTGCCACTTTACAGTTGTAAACCTGAAAATATTCTCAATGGCATATTTGTTGAAATTCCCTGCTTAAGGAGGTTGACATAAAAATCAGTAAGGATACACAGAGGGTGACAAAAAAAGTATACACATTTTGAGAAAGGTAAAAACTGTATTAAAATTGTAATTTTTTTTTTTTAGGTATTTTTATTTTATTTTATTGAATCACAGCTGTGTACATTAGTGCAATCAAGGGGTACAATGTGCTGGTTTCATACACAATCTGAAATGTTTTCATCAAACTGTTTAACATAGCCTTCATGGCATTTTCTTTTCTTTTTTTTTCTTCCCAGTGGTTAAGACAGAATTTATTTACAGAAAAGAATACAGAAAACACTAAAGCTCCTGGTAGAGAGAGAGAACTCAAGTGGGGAGAGAAAAGCTCTCTCCGTTTCTCTCCCGGTCTTTCCCCGTCTCCACCTTAAGGCTTTTAGTCTCGGGGTATATATAGGTGTATGGGTTCCTTGGCCAGGAAACGAATGAACACAGTCCCTTCCCCTGGGGCAGAGTGAATGAATGTATCAATGAATGAACACAGTCCCTTCTGCTGGGGCAAAGTGAATGAATATATCAACGAATGGACACAGTCCATTCATGGAATTGAGGCCCAGGAAATTCACATGAAACTGACTTAGGCATAGGGAATGAGGGTTCCACATTTAGTCCCAAGTGCAAAGTGAGGGAGACACCAAGGCACAGGTGACTCATCAGCAGTTGTCCGGCCTTTTTGACTATTGGAGCCTTTTTGAGTATTGGGGGGTTGGAGGTCCCCCTCCTTGCCAGTCATCGAGCCCGCTGTAGAACCCCCAATACAATGTTAGGTAGTAATGGACATCCATGTAACATTTCCTGATTTAAAAATGAATTCTTTCATTGTTTTCTCCCTTAATGTGTTTGCTCTAGGAGTTTTTAGATACAGCAGAACCTCCGTCAGTTGACCATTGCAGGGACTATAACAAACTAGTCAACAGTGAGAGGTGGTCAATGTAAGGAACTTCTGTTAAGTACATGCATGGTTGGTTTATGAAAATTAAGTCAACTTACGAAGATGGTCAGTGAACGGATGTGGTCATCTATGAAGGTATATTTTTTGTCTCATTAAAGAAGTCCCTGTTTATTAGTATTAGTCCTAAACAACTAATACTTTCTCTTTTTTATTGTATAGGTGTTGAATTTTATTGACTGTTTTCTGCTGTTAAGATCACAATTTTTCTCTTTAAATGTATTAGCTTAGCAATTATAGTTATGAATTTACTCATATAAAATAATTCTATATACAGATCATTTCAACATGAACATAGTATGTATGCTTTTAATACATTTTTTATATACTAATCTTGTACCTTAACTTTTTATTTAATTCTTCCACAAAATGACCTTTGTATTTCCCTTTCATTTTTTGTAATGTCTTCTTTATTTTTTTGGTAGAGGCAGAGTTTCACTTTATCACCCTTAGTAGAGTGCTGTGGCATCACAGTTCACAGCAACCTCCAACTCCTGGGCTTTCACAGCAACCTCCAACTCCTAGGCTTAGGCGATTCTCTTGCTTCAGCCTCCCGAGTAGCTGGGACTACAGGTGCCTGCTACAACGCCTGGCTATTTTTTTGTTGCAGTTTGGCTGGGGCTGGGTTTGAAGCCACCACCGTCGGTATAGGGGGCCAGTGCCCTACCCATTGAGCCACAGGTGCTGCCCATCTTCATCTTTTTTTAAAGAGTTATGTTAACTTTAAGAAATGATTTGTAGAACATTCCCTATTTTAATTGATGTATCTTTTCCCATAATTTTACCTGTAGCCTTTGTGTACATTTATGCATAGTTATATTTCTTATAAATAATCAAAATCTAGATTTAGTTTTGGTTTTTGATTGTCATATCTGTCAAATATTTGGTTTTATTAACTGATGAGTTTACTTGGTAAGTAGTAATTTTGGTTATATTTAGAGGAATTTATACCAACTTAAGTATTCTTTTATGCTGTCCCAGTTTTCCAATGTTGCTTTTAATCTTTTTAACTTAAAATCAATAGCTTACGCCCAGCAATCAAGGAGCTTCAGGATGTTTGGTCTTTCTCCTGATACCATGGGGATATCTAAACTTTTATTCTATTTAACTTTTAGAGTTAAAATAGTAATTTTTTTCTTGGTATTAGTTTTATTTTAGAGAAAATATTATTAGATTTATCAAGATATTTCACTACTTTCTTACATTTCTTACTGTTGAAAAAAAATCCCAAATATTTTTAATAGGAACCATTGAGCGGCAAAGTTTTTAAGGCCTTATATGCCTGAGAATATTTAATATCATGACTTCTAATCAACAGATAGTTTAGCTTGCTATAAAATTAGAGGTTTGGACATTAGTAAGATAGTTGAATAGGAGGTCTCCAGCTCACAGCTTCCCACACAATCAATGACATGGTAGCTATCCATGGAATAAATGTGCCTTTGTGGGAGTTTTGGGATCCAGGTAGGAGAAACCCCAGTGACGACCAAGAGATAGAAGAGTTGATTTGAGAAGGCACCAAAGTCCTGGCATCAGGCTCGCTCAACAGGCTCTCATCCCTCTATGTATTCGATTTGAGTTTCACTTGGCCAGGGTCCTATCATCAGCACACCTGCCAAGGAACCCAGAAGGAGCCACCCTTGTCCATATCCTTATATAATAGACCTGCTGGCTATAGAGCTTTCTATAGATCTTGAAGTGGCTATGTGGCTTTACTTTATTATTGCTATTCTATCACTTTGATGTTGGTCCTGTCATCAAGGGGACTTTGGAGGAGCTAACCCCATCTGTGTTTTCAGTAACAAGCCTACTGGCTGTGTGGACCCCACTATAAATCCTGAAGTTGCCCTGTCTCTGATGCCCTTTATGCCCTTGGTAGCATGTCTGACATACTCAGTCCTGCCTGTAGACCCTAAAGTTACCCTGAGACTCAGTTCCATCCCTGCTCTGCCACAGTCTGAGGGTAATCCTGCATTTTGGAAAAAAAAAAAAAAAGTAGGATATATGCTCATTCAAGCCCCTAAAGACAGGTCTCTGACCTTGGTCCTAACTGTGGGCCCTGAAGCATCCCTGTGATGCACATCCATCTCTGCTTTACCAGAGTCCTTGAAGCAAACCTGCCTACAGAGGGACTCACAAAGAGACTCAGCAGGAGCTATACCCATCTGTATCTGTTTCCTGATAATAGATCTGCTATCTGTATTCTCAAGCATACACTTGGAAGCATCCCCATGACTGGTTCCAAGCCTGCTTAATCATGATCTTGGAGGCAGCCTCATCCACCTGGGATGTGGCAGGAATATCACCTGCCCATGCCCCTAAATACAGAAGTGTCCAATGTAGACTTAATTGTGTACTGTGCAACACCATGTGGCCTGGCTCCAGCCCCACTCAGCTGTGATCCCAAAGGCAGTCCCACAAGTCCAGGGACCTGAGAGTAGGAAATCTCTACCATTAAAACCAGTCTGAAAAGACAGAAAGTGTTTGCTCCTTCAAACACACAGACATCAACACAAAGCTATACAGATCATGAAGGATCAAGGAAACATGACACCATCAAAGGAAATTAATAAAGCACTGATAACCAATCCCCCAAATCAGAAGCCAATACTAGCAAAGAATTCAAAATAAGTGTCTTAAGAAAGCTCAGCAAGCTGTAAGAGGACACAGATAGATAACACTCAGTGAAATAAGGGAAAGAACACATGAACAAAATGAGAAGTTCAATAAAGAGATAGGAATCAAGAAAAAAGAACCAAATAGAAATTCTGAAGTTGAAGAATATAGTGAATTAGGGGTGGCGCCTGTGACTCAAGGAGTTGGGCTCTGGATCGATATGCCAGAGGTGGCGGGTTCAAACCCAGCCCCGCCCCCCCCAAAAAAAACTGCAAAAAAAAAAAAAAAAGAATATAGTGAATTAAATGAAAAATGCAATAGAGAGCATGCACAGCAGCTTTCATCAAGCAGAAGAAAGAATCTGTGAGGTCAAAGACAGACAGTTTGGAAATAAGTATCTAGAGAAGGAAAAAAAAAAAGAAAAGAGAATGAAAAACAGCAAAGAAATCCCATGAGATTATAGAGCACCATCAAGGGAACTAATGTACACATTAGAAGTAACAGACAGTGAAATGGTGGCAAAAAACTCAAGATAGAAATAGTGCCTGAAAATTCCCCAAATTCATGAAAGATACAAACATCCAGGTACATGAAGCTTAAAATTCAACAGGTTTGACTCATAGGTAATGTGTCACCAAGACACATTAGAATCATGTTCTCAAAAGTCAAAGACAAAGGATTTGAAAGTAACCACAGAAAAGCAAACCACTACACAAAAAGAAACCTGCATAAAGATATCAGCCAATGTCTCAGCAGAAATCTTTCAGGACAGGAGAAAGAGGGATGATATAGTTAAAATGCTGAAAGAAAATAAAAGGCCAACCAAAAATACTTTACCTGGAAAATCTGTCCTTCAGAAATAAAAAGTAAAGACTCACAGACAAAGAAAAGTAAAGGGAACACATTACCACTATTCTTGCCTTACCAGAAATGCTAAAAGGAGTTCTTTTGGCTAAAATAAAAGGGTGATAATTAGTAATATTAAAATATATGAATGTATAAAACTCACATGTAAAGTTAGTATACAGTCAGATTCAGAATACTCTAATACCATAATGATGGTATGCAAATTTTAACTCTAGTGTAAAGGCTAAAATACAAAAACGTTAAAAATAATTATAGGTATAATGCTTTGCTAATATAAAAATTTTTATACAATATAAAAAGATAAAAATTGTAAAATCAACACATAAAATTCTTGTGTGGGTAGGAGAGTAAAGTGTAGAGTCTTTGCATGTGATCAAAGTCAAATTGCTGGCTTAAGATAGACTCTTACAATGATAAAACATTTCATGTGAGCCATAGGGTGACAACAGAGAAAAATCTATTGTTGATCCCCAAAAGATAAATATAAAACAATGAAAGCATACCACTATAGAAAATCATCAAATCATGAAGGTTATGAAGCAATTAATGAAGACAGAAACAAAGGAATTATAAAACATCCAGAAAGCAATAAATAAACAAAATGCAATAGTTAACTCCTTTTCTATCCATAATTCTTTTAAAAGTAAAAGGATTAAATTCTTTAATCAAAGGACACAGAGTGGCAGAGTCATTTCAAAAAGTAAGGGGCAACTACATACTGCTTATAAGCAACTCACTTTAACTTTAAAACAAAGGGACAGAAAAAACTATTCCATGCAAATGAAAAACAAAAGAGCACAGCGTAGCTATATTTATGACATGCAAAATAGACTTAAGTCAAAAACTCTCACAAGATAATAAGAGAGTCAATTCATGAAGACAATATAACATTTGTAAGTATATGTACCCAACATCAGACCACCTCCATATAGAAAACAAACATTAACGGATTTGAAGGGAGAAAACAACAGCAGTACAATAATAGTAGGGGAATTAAATATCTCACTTTTGACCTAAAGTAAATCTATCTTTATGCCTCAAGGAATTAGTAAGAGAAGAACAGACAAAGTCCAAAGTTAGGAAAGAGAAGGAAATAACAAGGATCAGAAAAGAAATAAAATAAAAGCTACAAAAACCCTGGAGAAGACCAATGAAACTAAGAATTGATTATAACAAAGATATTTGCCCCAGATTGTTCATTTCAGCTCAATTCATAATAGCCAAGTCATGGAAGAAGCCCAAGTGCCTATCGACCCATGAGTGGATTAATAAACTGTGGTATATGTCTACCATGGAATATTGTGCAGCCTTAAAAAAAGATGGAGACTTTACCTCTTTTACATTTACATGGATGGAGCTGGAACATATCCTACTTAGTAAAGTATCTCAAGGATGGAAGAAAAAATAGCCAATGTACTCAGTAATATTCTATGGTCCAAGATGAAGGAGGGAGGGGGGGAGACGGGAGGGGAGGGAGGAGGTTAGATCAAGAGAGGGTGAATGGTGGGATCACACCCATGGTGCATAATGCAACGGTACACATCAGATCTATTGGTATAGAGTATAAATATCTTAACACAATAACTAAGCAAATGAGATGAGGTATATAAGCATTCCTAATTCTATATGAAATCAGCAAATTGTACCCCATAAATGCATTAATGTATGCATGATCTATGTGTTCATGATTTAATTAAAAATAAAATAAAATAAATTTGACTAGCCTAGTCTAATTGAGAAGAGAGGGAAGACTAAAATAAGTGAAATAGAAATAAGAGACATTACCACAGACACCAGAATTATATATAAATGCAAATTGTTTATACTAGTCTTACAAATGTGCATGCAATGGAGTATTATTCTGCCATATGAAAAAGGAAATCCCCACCATTTGAGACAATGTGGGTAAACCTGGAGGGCATTCTGCTAAGTGAAATAAATCAGAAACAACATTGTAAATACTGAATGATTTCACTCACTACAAAATATCTGAAAAATCAAAACCCAGAAAGCAAAGTCAAACTCAAAACAGATAGCAGCACGGTGATTCCCTGGGGCAGGGCAGTTCCAGGGAGGCAGCTGTCGGTTGAAGGGTATAAACCTGCACTTACTAGATGAGTAAGTTCTGGAGACTGCATGGTGATTCAAATAATGTATTTTACATTTGAAATTTGTTAATAAATCTTAAGTTATCTCAACATACACACAGAGGGAACTATGTTAGGTGATGGATATGCTAGTTGGCTTGATTGTGGTGATCATTTTACAAAGTATATGTCTATTAAAACACCACATTGTGCGCCTTAAATGAGTTCAAGTTTACTTTGTTAATCATATCTCAAAATTAAGCTGGAAAAAATAAAATACATGTAAAAAAAAGAAAATACGTTCTAAGTTCTCTTTAAGACTTCCTGAAGATCCCTCTATTATCTTTACACATTTAGTCTTGCTGTTGGAAAGTCTAATTGTCAGTCTTATACCTTTATAATACGCAACTCTTTCTGTAAGAATTTTTCTTTTTTGAGACAGAATCTCACATTCCATTCTGTTACCCCAAGCTAGAGTGTAATAGCGTTATAGCTCTCAGCAACCTCAAACTCCAGGGCTCAATCCTCCTGCCTCAGCTTCCCAAGTAGCTGGAAATACTGCCACAATGCCTGGCTACTTTTTTCGATGTTTTTCTTTAGTAGAGATAGTGTCTTGCTCTTGCTCAGGCTGGTCTCAAACTCCTGAGCTCAAGGGATCCTCCTGCCTCAGCCTCCTAGAGTGCTAGGATAATAGCCATGAGTCACCACACTTGGCTTCTGTACAATTTATTAAGTGACATTCTTAAATTACCATGTACCATATCTAGGCCTGAGGATTTTTTTATATGTCCTAATTGGTTCCTTTCTCTTTTTAATTCAGGGAAATTCTGCTCCCATTTTTTTCAAAGTGCTTTACAATTCATTTTTTAGAAATTTCTCCCAATTTATAGGATTTCTCTTCCCTGGATTTTAGCACTTCTCTCTCCTCCATGTACCAGGGATTTTTTTGATATTTTAAATTTCTTTCTCTTTTTCTTCTTTGGTCTGGAAGATTTCCTCAACCTGTCTCCTAAATTACCAAATCATTCCTCAGCTATACTTTTTCTACTATTTATTTAATCTGTTGCTGGCCTTACTTTAACTATGTTAGTTTTGCATCCAGTATTTCTTAGTTTGTTCTGTTTTCTTGTTCCATTTTCAGGTTGCGAGTATGTGGCTAGGAGGGGTTGCCTGTCAAATTGTTTTTTGTTTTTTCTATATTACTGAAGTTGTTAACTATCTCTCATCCGTTCTTCCTAGGCTTTCACAAGTACAGGAGTTCAAATGTTGCACTAGTTTTATTTCAAGGAATTCAACCAGCGAAAGCTATGGGGGCAGGGACTTGCTTGTCCCAAGGCAATGGAAATGAAGCAGCCAGACAAGAACGCCAGTAAATGTTTCCTGGTACATCCTTCCCCAGACACCTTCTCTGTTTCTGTCTCTGTCTCTCTCACATACCCACCACACACTTCTTTCCCCCAGAGTTTATGACAGCTTTCTTTCATTCCTTTCATTTTCCTTCTTTGGTCTTTCCAAGATGACTGTTGGTAGGAGGATCCTGCAGTTGCTTGAGTCCAGCGTCTTGGACCTGAAAATTATTACCTCCAGCCTCTTCAGTTTACAGATGAGGACACTAAAACCCAGCGAAGGTAAGTGTTTAAGGTAAATGTCAGTGCTGGCTCCTGCCCCAGCCAGCCACTTATGAACAAGGTCACCTGCATTTACAGAGATGCTTATAATTCACATAATGGTCAATCAATTATTACAGCAAACTCAATATTGCAAAAGCATTAATAGGCCTAACTATAACTCACCTAGTCCATTGCGAAGGTGCATGTTTCCTTTTAAATATTTTATGACTTTGAAGGGTATTGACCATAGTCCAAGAAGAAAACTACTAGAAAAATCATGTATACCCCTACACAGCTTTGTGTGAACATCCTGAAGAGTAGCCCACAAACTGGATGAGATTCCAGTAGCCACAGGGAGCACTTCTAACCCCCTAAGTAGCAACATCCCACAAATTCAGACTCTCCAGTGACCGCAGGGGTATAGGCAGTGTCAGGATTTTGACGGCAAATTGCATTTTCATCTGGGAAGGAAACCAAGTTTGGAACTTGCTAAGTGCTAATTGAAATGGCAAGGTTGATCTCTTGCTGCTGAGATCCTCTCAGAAGCCCTTGTGCCTGAACTTTGTCCTCCTCCCCCAAGAGATGCTAAGCCACAGAGGAAAATGTGTCCCAGGGAGAGAGATTTAAATAGAATTCGCAAGCTTGCCTAGACGATCTCATTAAGTTATACCCCTAACAATGAATGCTCTAGTTATGAAATTTAAAAATAGAAGCTTGGGATCAAACATCCACATTTGCTAAGGAGAAAGTATGCACTTGCATCATATATAACACTCAGCCCTAAAGAACTAAGAAAGGAAAGGACTTATCCAGGTATTTGCTCTTGGGATTCAGACCCTGGCCTTGCAGCAGCCCCCCAATGCCCCCCAAACACACACACACTCTCTCTCTATGGAAACACTAATAAAGAAGTTTTCCCTGGTTCTGAGACAGGAACCTACTTACCCAGCCCCACCTTTTGTGACCTGACCTTTGGACTCTGACCTCCTGTTCACAGTGACTCAGCATTGCCTAGCAGTGATACTTCCCCCAGCCTGTTCACTTGCCTAAGGAATGAATAGCCATGAACTAGAACCTCAGACAAAGAATCTAAGGACAGATATACTCTCTGGGAACTTGCCTGGTGAAACCGAACTCTCAAATGGCTGGTCATCACAGGCTGTGGTGGTAGCCTTTTGAGAGTTTGTAGAAGTTTCTTTCTCTGGATCATCTGTACACAGTACATTTTATAGTTTCTTAAAGGTGGGCACACTGAGGTCACTTAGTCCAGCTGTGTCCTTTTATGTATGATCAGCAGAGATTCAGTGATGGAGTCACTTATGCCAGGTCACCAAAGTACTAAGTATGGATCTGAGACTTGGGCCCAGGTCTGACAGGTTGTCCTTCTTCATCTGGTCCCTGCGGTTTCTCTCTCATTCACGGAACTGCTGACCCCTTCCACTTGCTCTTACTGATTCTCCCCATCTCTTTCCACATTTCCTTCCTGCATCCCAAATGCTCAAGTCCACTGTATTCATGTGAGGACCCTGCGCCAGAGGAGGAGGAATGTCACCGACGGCAGTGTGCACCTACACCATCTCCTTGTCCTGTTGTTCCTGGGCCCATCTTCCATTTGCATCTCCACAGGGCAATGCAGGTCTGACAAAGGGGGATCCAGGTGAACATCCCCCAAAGTACATTATTTCCTCCATTTTTATTTTCAAAAAACATGTACTGAGTACTATGTGAAGTGGGCTGGCTGATTTTTAGAGATGGGGTCTCACCCTCTTATCCAAGCGAGAGTGCAGTAAGACAACCACAGGTCACTGCAACCTCCGACTCCCAGGCTCAAACGGACCACCTGGCTCAGCCTCCCAAGTACTTGGGACTATAGGTGCACATCACACCTTTCAGCTAATTTTTTAATAGGATGTTGCTATTTTTCCCAGGCTGGTCTCAAACTCCTGGCCTCAAGAAATCCTCCCACTGCAGCCTCCAAAAAATGCTGTGATTACAGAATTACAAGTTTGAGACACTGTACCCAGCCAGATAGTTTAAACAAATGAAGTGATATAGCCACATGATGGAGTTCTAATAAGTAAATAAAGAAAGAAGGAACAAACTACCAGTGAACAAAACAATATGAATTATTACCTAAAACCAAAGGCACACAGAGCTGGCAACAGACACCTATGTTTGCTGAGAAGAAAACACATTGAACCATTCTATTTACATGAGGCTCTAGAACAGGCGAAACTCAGCTCTAATGGTAGAAAGCAAATTAAAAGCCATGTGGTTGGAGGTGGGGAGAGTGGGAGTTTGACCGGGAAGGGGCATAGAGGGAACTTTACGGAATGATAGAGATGGTCTATATCTTGGTTTGGGTGATGGTTACATGAGCATAAGTGATTGTTAAAACTCAATACACGACATATACTTTTAACATGTGCATTTTATTTTACAAAAAAAATTTGTTTTTGATTATAAAAACAATGCTGACTGAGCACTTACAATTCATAAATATTCATGAGTTTCCTACTATATTTATATCTGAAAAAAGCATGGAGTCTTGGGGAGGCTGGTTCTTCTGCTAAATCATATGCTTCGATGAAATCTTCTCTGTGGACATGAAGCACAGAGACATAGGGGTTTGCATAAATCCATCAGCAAGGACTTCTAAGTGTCCTGTTTATACCAGGCTACTTGGCACTGACTAGCCACCCTGATTTAATGCTGTTCTCTTTAACTCAGGTGCTATTGAAACCAGCAACACATCCTGCCCTTAGGGTACAGCATAGGGCAGTGAAAGAAGATGTGTCTGAGAGACTTAAAAGGGAATTACATTGTCATCATCATCACCATCATCATCATCATCACGAATTAGTTACCAAATACCAAAAACTCAATCATGTAGACAGAAGGAGTAAACAAAATCTATTCAGAAGTCATCAAGGAAATAACAGAAGCAAATGTTCCCATGCTGAAATAGACATCAAGCTTCAGAACACGAGACCTTAAAATATAGCAGATGAAATTTATAAGAAGACATCTACAGATAGACCCTCTGGCAAAATGTCTTGTTTCGAGAATAATGACATCAGCAAGATGGTAAAATAATGAGCTCCTGACTTTTTTTCCCCCATGGAGGAAAACAAAAAGGATTGACATCAGACTTCTCTTCCACTATTCTCTCCACAAACTAATGAGAATAAGGCTGTGTGTGGGTGAACGATAATTTATTAATAAAAATTCTGTGTTCAACCTTCATTAATTTGGAAGGAAATAAAATTATCAGCAAGGCAAACACTCAGAGGTACCCTACATTCTCTCCACCCCCTACCCTCCTTATTTCTTTGGCAAAAAATAATACAAGTAATTTAATAATAAGTACAATAACAGGTAAGTTTTGGAGAATACATGGCATAAAACAAATCCTGGGGAGAAATCAAATCAGGAACACAGACCCAATGATGAAATAAAATAACATGATGATGAAACAGTGTAAATGCCAAAAGGAACACTGAACCAGAATACGTGTATGTGTAAATGTCATCATGATATGGATTTAAAAATATTCTAATCAACAAAGGATAATTTGCAAAAATAGGAAAAGGATCTGCCCAAACTCTTCTTACGCTGATTGATTTAACAGATATGACTTTATTCTTGATGCTGCTAAAAAAGTAGCGATTTCTTTAGTTTTCTAAATAAGTGTAGCTGCTGTTAGAAACAAAAGTGGAGGGCGGCCCTTGTGGCTCAGCGAGTAGGGTGCTGGCCCCATATACCACGAGTGGTGGGTTCAAACCCGGCCCCGGCTGAACTGCATCAAAAATTAGCCGGGCGTTGTGGTGGGGGACTGTAGTCCCAGCTATTTGGGAGGCTGAGGCAAGAGAATCACCTAAGGCCAAGAGCTGGAGGTTGCTGTGAGCTGTGACTCCATGGCACTCTACCGAGGGCGATAGAATGGGACTCTGTCTCTACAAAAAAAACCCCAAAAAACAAAAAAAACAGAAACAAAAGTGTAGAGGTCAATTCCAGATGGCTAGTGGGCAAATGTGTGTGTTGATACATTGATGTGCCAGTTTCTATCCTAAGTGTGCTATACATAGCAACTCAATAATCATAATCCATATAGTCCTATGAGTGGGGGCCATTATTACCATCCCTCTTTTACATTTAAGAAAGTTGAGGGAGGTTGACTTCCCAAGGTCCTACTCCTAGCAGGTGGAGAAGTTGGAATTCAAACCAAGCAGGATGACTTTAAAGCATATGCTCTTAACTATTACACTACAAATATGCAAGCAACATAGGAAATGACTGGAAAAGAAAACAAAAGGAGATAAGAGGGAAGGAAAAAAGGGGGGAAGCTATGAAGAGGTGTTTTTAAATGCACGAAAATATATTACTGATTATAAAACAAAAAAAAAAAAGAGAGAGAAAGACAGAGAAATACAAGGAGGAGAAGCAGGAAGAGGAGGGGAAGAAGGCTGAAGCCTTAAATTCCTCCAGTAAGAGATAAAAACTTTGAGACTTCAGTTTCTTTAAACACTCTATCTTAGAGATATTTATACAGTTGCTACATTTTACATGACATGGTGCAATATTAATGGTAAGTAAACTGTGAAAAGTTAAATATCTATATTGTCATTCCACAAACACCAAAAATATAATGAAAAATTTCTTAACAGCCAAAACATTAATAAAAATGGAATATGAAAAACATATTCCAATAATCTATAATAAAGCACAAAGGAGGAATGGAAGAACAAGAACAAAAACAAACAGAAAAAGCCTGAGTTGATAAACAAAAAACAAATAATAAAATGGTAGACTTCAATCAACTCTGATTAGGTGCCTTTGTCAGAATAGCTAAAATAGCGAGAATCAACTCAATAGTGTCTACAAGAGACACACAAAAACACAGATAAGTTAAAAATAAAGGGATGAAAATTGATACACATTGCAAACTTTTAACTGACGTTGGACTGGCTATATTGAACCAGAGACAGAGAGCTTCAAGACAGATAGTATTTAATTAGAGAAATATTAATGATAAAAGAACAAATTCATCAGAAGACAAAGGAATTGCGCATGAGTATACACCTAATGGCAGAGTTTAAAACTCCAAAAAGCAAATATTGACAGAATTAAGTTAAAGGAAGAAATAGATAATTTAGTAAATCTGGGCTAGGAAGTTTCACATCACCTCTCAGAAACTGATAGGACACAAACACAAAAAAAACAAAACTCAGGCTCGGCGCCTATAGCTCAACGGCTAGGGCACTGGCCACATTTCTAGGGAAACAATGATGTAACCTTATAATTTATAAGAGTGCAAGAGTGTTTTTGCAGCTTAGTTTATAATAACAATAAATAGATACATACAAACATATGTACTCATGGAGACTCATAGGTAGGTAGATACATAATAATACATAATATTAATACACAGATACATGGATAGATATAGATACACAATGAAAAAAAGGAAGGAAGAAAGGAAGGAAAAAAAGCTAATTATTCAGCAATATGAAATTAGTTAAATAAGTAAAATGAAGGTAAAATAGATGTCTCTTAGTAAGATGATGTTGATATGTATTTTATGCAAAATGTGCATATAATAAGGTAAGTAAAGAGAATTATGCTGCAAAGTAGACTTTTAAATATCCTATTTATGAAAAAACTACATATGTACCCATATAGAGAAAAGTCTTAAAGGTTATACTTGAAAAGATCAACCACATGTATCTCAAGGTAGTGGTGTTTTCAAGCATTTTAATGAGGTCCTTTTTCTTTCTAATTTGTGTAAGATGAATACGAATTTGTGTTCGTGTTTGTGTGTGTGCAACAAAACAGAAGCCAGTGGGAGAAAATAACTCTGATTACAGTACTCACTCTGAAATGAGACAGCCTTTCAGGTAAGCAGCGCTAATCCTTGAAAGAGGGTCAAATGGATAATTACTCCTGCTGGTGAAAGAATTAAGAACTTTAGAACAGATTTGGGGAAGGGTGTGGGAACTGCTCCATTACCTTACTTGAAAAACAAACAAGGGAGACTCCCTGAGCTCCATGGATGCCCAGTTCTCTCCGCTTTCCCTGGGTGGATCTGGAAGGAACCATTAGAGGGTGAGGCTGGCTTGTACCCACCTGCTGTCCTTTCCAAGGTGTGGCTGGGAATGCAGGCGCTGTCCAGATCTACCCAATTACCCTTCCACTTCAACAAGGTCACACATGCTAATGCATCTTCCAAACGACAGGTTCTGGGCAGGCCCAGCTGGAAGACGCAGAGAAAGAAGCTTGTTTGGGACACTCCACGCCTCCCTTTGTCCCACGTCATCCCTCCCTCTGACTTGCCCTTCATTTCTTGCAAGACCTATGTGCTCTCTCTTCTGCAGCAAGAAAAGTAATCTAAAAACCTCATTTGCATTAAGCCCTTGGTATTTGCATTTTGAGGGAAGAACAGAGAAATTATGTTCACAGAGAACATATTTATGACTCTATGATGGAAGGATTTCAAGCCCCAACTTCTCAGGAATGGTGGTGATGTTGTGAATCCAAGGAGCCTAGAACATCTCAGCAGAAAAGAAGTGGGAAACACCACACCCCTGCTGCACCCTCTGGAGCCAGCTGCCACTGGGATGTTGCTATTTATTTATTTATTTTGAAACCAAGTCTGTGCCCTGCATAGAGTGCCAAAGTATCAGCCTAGCTCCCAGCAACCTCACACTCTTGAGCTCAAACTATCTTCCTGCTTCAGCCTCTCAAGTAGTGGAGACTACAGACATGCCCCTTAAGGTTGGGCTGTTTTTTCTATTTTTTAGTAGAAACTGGGTCTTGCTCTTGCTCAGGCTGCTCTCAAACTCCTGAGCCCAGGCAATTCACCTGCCTCGGTCTGTCAGAGAACCAGGATCACAGGCGTGAGTCACAGTGCCAGGCCCTTTTTTGTTTTTTTTGAGACAAAGTTTTACCTTGTCACCCTGGTATATTTTTAAGAAAACTCTAACATCTATGGGGTGCCTTCTAATGATCTTGAGAAACAAAGTAAAGAGGAAGTTTTCTAACAGGACTTAAGGCTACAGCCCTGCACTCTCATGCAAAACCAACTCGGCACAGTACAGGCAAAGTGGCTGATATTCTCTGCTCTAGTCCTAATTCGTTTTCCCATCTTCACATGATGGTACTAGCATCCTGGAACATGCTTTCTACAGACTAAGAAATATTTCCTACCGTTGTGTCACCAGGTTCAAAGATGGTGGCAGGTCACTGACCCCCTTCCCCTCCACCTTCACGAGGTAACAGTTGGCTCTTGAAAGAAGCTGTAAGGCACAGGCTCTTCGTCCCCTCCTCCGCTTCACTGCGGTCAGGGTGACGGGTGCTTATCAACACCGTCCTCCAGTGACTGATTAGTGTGGTCCCCGATCCCTGTACAGTAATCATTTAGCACAGGGCAATCTCCTATGACACAAAATATAGTGCCCTTGGGACTCCTCACTCTCCAACCTTACTGACAGCAAATGAAAGTGACACTGCCTGCCAGGACCAGCCATAACTCAACCTCATTTTCCAGAAAACCTTCATGGTTTTTGCAAGTAATGAGATGTACTGCTGAGAGGTTACTGCTCAGCCTAGCTGTGTTACTTAAGTTCAGATAAATCTACCTTACAAATAATCGATCCACCCAGAAATAAAGACCTCCCTGTTGTTCTATAGTATAATGTGAGCAAATGAGTTTGATGTGATATTTTCCTTTCGTCATAACCAAGAGGGTGACCAGTATCACCTTCCTTGGTATTGCTTTTTAGGACTAAGTGAAAACAACTTTCTGCTCTAACACATGGTATTATTCTCTGCCATCCCTCTTGAACAACTAAAAGAAGTTTGCATGTGAAGTGATACTTATGATGATGAAGATGATATTCCAGCTTGTCGGATGTATTCTGCTTTGTAAAATATCACATTTACTTTTCAATTAATCTCCAGAAGAAATTCTGCAAAGTAGATAATCTGGGGAAATGACACATTTTGCAGGTGACATTGCTGAATCCCATAGGAGAAAACTGTAACTTCTTAATGAGTGGAGGGAGGCAGCAGGGTGGGATACTGAAACCAAGTTCCCAGATCACCTGTGTAACCATCTTCTACTCCAGCCTTGCAACTTGACTTAAATTCTTCTCTTTTTACAGATCATGGAACAAATTCAATACAATTAGCACTGAGCAAGATTTGCAAACAACAGACCTATACAAATAAAAATAAGTAACTTGGCCCAAATTATTTCCTACTTATTAAAAAAAACTTAAGTGATGGAGGGATTATTTTTGTCTTGAATGATGTTTAAAAATTGTTTAAGTCACAACTACAACAGGGACCATGCATAACAAATGCAAATATTGTAACCTAATTCTTTGTACCCTCCACATTAACCTGAAATAATTAAAAAAACTCTTCCATCAAAATAGCTGGAAAAGAATAATTCAACTCTTCTTAGCATAAGGACAAAAAACCTGCTTGAGGAACAACTACTGTTATAATAGTCACTGCGTTCAGTATTAGAGCACAGAGATCCTCCCCAGGAGATGCTTTCGAGGGGAAGGAAGGGTTTAGTATCTCACTATAAATGTTAAAAAATGGCGCATTCCCATATGTAGCCCGTGATGAAGTATAACTTTGATCATCTGCTACTTAACTGAATCAGAGGTGACAAACTGAAACATGTGATTTCCCTAAGGAGACAGAGTTAGACCCCAAATCACAGAAACCATGGAAAATCCATAAAGGACATTCCTGTCTCTAACTGTTCTTCCACACACTGGTCTGGAGAGATTGTTTGGCTTTTAAAATAGTGCCACAGCCTGGTTATACGCAATTCCTCTTTCCCTAGACGACTACTTACCTTCCCTAAGGAATGTTAGTAAGCTCCATCTTATTTATCTAAACTCCCCAACAATAGCCTAATGCCTGGTGCATAATAGATTCTTTTAAATTTATATATAATTTACATACCCCTAAATGCATGAGTGGTCTATTCACAAGGTTGGGTAACCGTCACCACTACCCAATTCCAGAATGTTTTTATCACCCCATAAAGAAACCCCATGTCCATTAGCAGTCACTCTCCAGACCTCCCTTCCTCTCACTCCTAGAAGCCACTAATCCACTTTCTGTTTTTATGAATCTGTGCACAGTGTGCAGAGTTCATATAAATGGAATGATACAACACGTGACCTTTATGACGGACTGGCGACTTTCACCAAGGGCAGTGTTTTTCAAGCTTCATGATGCTGTAGAACGCATTAGTACTTTACTTCAGTTCTTATTGGTGGGTATTTGTGCTATTTTCATTTTCTTGCCATCACAGTAGGACTTCAGTGCACACTTATGGAGCACATTGGTGATGTAAATGTTAACACCATATGGTAAATAGCTAATAAACATATGAAAACTATTCCATTCACTCCTAATCAGAGAACTAGAAACTGGAAACAATTGGAAACGACAAGACCATTTTGTAGTTATCAGATTAGCCAAGACTTTCCAACAACAATGCTACAGAGTGTGATATCCATTATGAATGGACTAAGGAAGTAAAAATTGGTGCAAACACATTAAAGCAACTTGGGAATGTGAGCCAAGAGCCTTGCCATGTTCATAAACTTTGATTCCCCTAATGCTGTATCTGAGAAATGAGACTAAAGCTCATTAGAAAACATTTTCTTTGCAAAGATGTTCATTTACCATGATGAAATATAAGAAACAAATCTAAATACCTAACAATAATGAAATGCTTAAAGAAAATATGGTGGCTCAGCGCCTGTGGCTCAAGTGCCGAAGGCGCCAGCCAAGTACACCTGAGTTGGCGGGTTCGAATCCAGCCCAGGCCTGCCAAATAACAATGACGACTGCAACTAAAAAATGGCCGGGCATTATGGCAGGCACCTGTAGTCCCAGCTACTTGGGAGGCGGAGGCAGGAGACTCGCTTGAGCACAGGAATTGGAGGTTGCTGTGAGCTGTGATGCCACAGCACTCTATCTAGGGTGACAGCTTGAGGCTCTGTCTAAATAAATAAATAAATAAATAAATAAATAAATAAATAAATAAATAAATAAAATATGGTGAATCCTAAGATTAAATTGCATATTGTCATAAAAAGTACATTTCAAAAGTGTTTAAACTACATCAAGAAATATTAATATTCAGTGAAAATAGGTGTAATACAGTTGATCTCAAATAGATGAAAATTTCACGGAAGAATTGGAATTTGGAAAAGCATACAAAAATGTTAAAATGATTTTACATTTTAGGGATGTAAATCCTTTAGAAAGGATTTATAATGCACCTTTTATGGCCATGTGAATGAAGAAAAGAGGAAGAATCTTAGAACTGTGCCTATTATATCTGGAGTATAGATAGCTTTTGTGAACATGTGGCTCAGCTCCCCTTTCAAATGGTCAGTTCTAAGAGGGCAAAGAACTATCCTAACATCGTTTGTATGTCAGATATATGACAAATATTTTTGAATTAATAAAAAATGTATTTTTCTTTTATTAGACCCCGTTTATTTAATTCATTCAGCCATGAATACTTAGGATAGATTATTTCCAGTAATTGTAATGGTTGAGAGCTGGTAAGTCACCCAGGGTGAAAAATGCCAGGCTTAGTTCTCCTGCCAGCACAAAAGGTGTCTATTTACCACAAGTCCATGAGCCAAGGGACAACTGGAAGAAGGCACTCTCGTCCCTGGGAGACACTGAGCCATGATGGCCTCTGTGTTTATGCAACTGCTATGCCTTGTGAGCTCCTCAAAGCTTTAAAGACAGTGGCCCCAAACATCCTTGTTCCATTATGCGTAAATGTTCAAGTTCCTTTTATGGAAAATATATTCCCACATGGTACTAATTCACTTCTACTCAACTTATCAAAACATTATCCATAAGATTCATTTTAAGTTCAGAAAATTATAAGAGCTTCTTGTATGAGGCCGGTATTAATTCTTCTTATAAACACGTTCTGTCAATTACTGGTTCTGCGCCCCCTTCAACTTCGCATGTGTTTGCGTGACTTGAGTTTAAGTCAAAATTAAATACTTTTGAGTTTGAGCTGCAGACATTATCCAGATAACTCAACTGTAACTATCTGTGTAGTTCAAGCGCAGAACGATCTAAAATGATGTGCTTTACTTTTTGTTTGTAGACTAAAGAGTTAATATTTAACTCTTCCTCTGTGGGTAACAAAGTCAACTTCTAGTTACCTTTGAAAACAGTACTAGATAACATGAAATGAGCAATTTACTCTATGCTGGGGCTTGTGCATGGTTTTACGTGCAAGTTTTTGCATAATCCTCAGAAGGTGGTAGAACGTAGATATTATTTTGGCCTCATTCAGCAGATGAGGAAAAGTAAGGGAAAAAAGTATCTACAAAAAAGCAACTTGCATAAAAATATCCCGTGGATGGTTTATTTATGGTAATCCAAAACTGGAAATAACCCAAATGTTCACCAGCAAATCAATGAAAAAAATAAACTGTGGCATATGCATAAAAGGGACTACTACTCAGGGATTTAAAGGAAAATGAATGAGACACTGATAAATCACAAAAAACAAAGAACCCTGCCAAAAATATAAATGAATGATATGATTCTATTTACATGAAGTTAAATTATTTAATTTCTGTTTATATGAAGGAAAAAACTAATATATACAGCCAGAAATCCAAAAGCGAGAAGGTACCGAGTGGAAAAAAACAAGAGGGAACTTTTAGGAGGAGTGGTGGTAGTTACATAGGTCTATGTGCTTGTCACATGCGTGTTAAAACCCACTGAACTGTGCGTTTTATTTTATAAAATCACACTTTAGAGAGGTAGAGATAGGTGATAGATAGATAGATAGATGATAGATAGATAAGGCTTAGTATTTCTTGGAGTTAAACAAGTTTAGCAATTTGCTCAAGCTTATACAGTTACAGTGGAAGTGGAATTTGAACACAAAATGAATACAGGGACCCTGGCTCCAGTCTGATTCTTTGCTAAATAGTTCATGGAAAGATCCATAAATACCCTGGCAACAACTACATTTAATACATTTTCCTAGCTGCTGCAGAAAATAAAGAAATACAAATATATGAGTTAATACATGTAAACTAAAATGTTTATAACAGTGCCTGGCATATAGTAAGTGCTCAGAAGTGCTAACTACCATTATTGTAATAAGGTACAAGCCTTGCTTTCAAGGCTATTATAGGTACCTGGAGAAACAAGTCATCAAATCATAAATCATCAAACACAAGAATCATAGTTTAGTATAAGAAATGGCAAACAGAATCACCTAAATCCAAGGCCAGAAACTTACGTGTTCCAAGTAAGAAACAAAAGTGCAATAGGTGGCATGAGCTCCAGAATACACAGTTCCTAGTGAGTGGAATGACCACTCAGCACCCATCTGTGGTGGCCACATGGCTATACCAGCCCAATATTACCAAGTCTACTATAAAAGAACACAGAAATGTGGGTGTTTATGTGAAATCTACCCATTTTTAAATCCTTGCTGATACTCAATGCTTTAAAAATGCATTACTTATGGGTTATGAGTTTTAGAACACATCCTCAATGCACAGTCTTAAGAAATTTTAGAGACCACCTCAACACCTGTTTTCACCTTTCTTTTTCTATTTGACATGGGAATCTAACCTACACAGGTGAAGGGATTGCCCAGGTTACTCAGCTGCTGGTGGCACAGCTGGGAGTTCCATCAACACATCATTCAGTGTTAATAGATGCCAACGCTGGCTGCATCTCTGTGGGTTCAGTTCACGTGGCCTGTACTACAGAAGGAAAGTTTCAGGATATGGTGGCCTTGGCCTGAAATTTGGATGGAAACATTACAAGTGAGGGGAATATCATGGGAAAAGCACTGAGACATAAATATTCAAAACATGTTCAATGGGTATGGAGGCCGTTCTAGGCTGAGGTGAGAAAAGGCTTGAAATAGCCCTGGGAGATACAGAAGTTTTGTATTCTATCCCACACTTTGTGGGGCCCTGGATAGTTTGTAAAGAAAGTGGCATGATGAAAGGTAAAAATGGATTTTGTGAAAAGGACAGGCTAATGGAGTGCTTAGGATGGATCGGTGGGAAGTGGCTCTGAGGTCATGGAGGGAATCTTCATTGCATCTGCAAAAAAGTGAGGTGCTCAAAGGCTAAGGAGGACCATTCTTGCTAAATAGATATCTCTTCTTTCTTCTTTCATTTTTTCTTGTACATTAATTTCTTCAAAGACTTCTTGCTAGGGGAGTGCAGTAGGAACCGAGGCATTTATGGCAAGAATGAAAATAACTAATATCTGATTTCTGATAATAAAAAGAGGGTTTTGTGTTAAAGATAACCTTAAGGTTCAGGTTTCTTGAGGCAGGGGAGTTTATACGTTTTCTTGTTTTTCCTTTTTTCTGTATAAGGAGTCCTGGTGGGCTTCATCATGATGTCTTGTTTATGGGTCATTTCTGATAGACAAGAAGATGGAAGTGTTTACAGGACCAGTGGATTGCAAGAAGAATCATATAGAAACAGGAGATGCAGGAAATTGCGTGTTGGTTCATGTCATCTTCACTCCAGTTTCAAGTCCCCAAATCAAATTCTTCTCAGCATTGTTTGGTGTAAGGAAGATTTGCATTAATTCTTCCAAGTTTCCTTTGCTTTCCACAAAGCAAAGAATTGGCCCTAAATCTCTAATATGTCTCCTCATTAGCTGGAAGTCTGGCTGGACATTTTGCCAGCTCTGGTTGTCAAGGCGGGGATAAATGATCCTGCAGCCAAGAGCTAAAGGACAGATGATCTGGGCCAGAAACTTATGTGCTTGGTTGCAGCCAGTCCTCAGGGCATTTGCAACACAGGCAGGATTAAATGTTGAGCCAAACCCAGTAGGAAAGGCTGATGGCATTGAACAACCAGTCAATATGTCAGACCATGACTATCACCAGCAGACATTGGCATACTCCATGGTACCCAGCCAACCACACCTCAGCAGCCCAGAGAAACTGTTCTATGTGCACCTGGGATCCTGACTCACTTCCACTGTCAAGAGGCCACATAAGCCACCCCTTTACCCTTGCATGCTGGCTTTCCACATAGGAAAGGAGGAAAGAAAGGAGATAGAAATCAGAAGAATTATAATTTATTTGAAGAATAAGCAGTTGACACAGATGTTTTAAGAATCAAATCCAAGAAATGAGTTCAACCAACCATGCTTTTCTCCCTTCCATCAAGCCTACTTAAGTTCTTGAAGAAGAGGAGATCAATTTTAAGTGTTGATTTGTAAGACCATATATCTGAGAGCACTGTGAGTAGATTACTGACCCTGCTTCAAGCATTTCTATTCCAGATGTATGCAGAAATAGACATCAGTAAATCAAGATGCTCTCTGTGTCAAAAGTCTTTTTTGACTATTAATTCAGCAAATATATATTGAGTGTTTAGTATATGCCAGATACTGTAATGATTCCTGGGTTACAATGTTGACCCAAACCAGACATGTTCATTTTACTCATGAACCTTAAAAGTCATAGAGATAGGTATTAATCAAATCTATCAAACACATCAGAAATGAAGTCCATTGTGATAAGTGCCCAAGAAAGGCATTGCAGGGGCACTCAGAACATCTGGGTAGAAGCATTTCACCTCGCCAAAAAAATCAAGGAAGACTTTCCTGAGGAAGTGGTGATTTCATTGAACTCTTTCATTAAAAAGGCATTTTAAAGGTGACAGGGATGGAGAATCAAAGCAGAGGAAACAGCTACAGTCATGTGGAGGACCCAGGTCATGCTATCTCACAAGAGCAGATTATTAAATTTTCAGGAATTATGCAAGTCAATTGATGTCATGTTGGGAATATTTACACCATGGAAATGAAAACTAGCAAATGCTACAAAATCAGAATTCTTTAGGGTGGAGGAAGGGTTTTGTTCATTTCTTTCTTGTGAGCTGGTTTTTAAACACCACCCCAAAGCATTGGAAGGGAGACAGCAGATATGCCGAACATAAAGACAACTGAGCATGGGAGGGGTACAAGACATGAGGAGGAGAATGTTGGTAGATATAGCAGGAAGTTGAACAGGGGCTGAAGGAGACATAATTAGACAGGTCTTATTAAACATTTCAGTCTTCATCTTAAGAGAAATCGGCAGTCACTGAAGGGTTTATGAGCAGGATAAATATTTTGAACAGTAGTGTTTTTGAAGACCTTTGTGTACGAACTTTGGAGACTGGATTGGTAGAAGTCAAGAGAAGATGTAGATTATGGTTGACAAAACAGTACGTACTCCCAGAAATAGATAATAGTAGATGGGAATATGCCCAGTTATCAGCAATAAGGTTAGAGATATAACAGATTAAAAATCTTAGGGAGATAAAAATCCAAGGGATTTGGTGAAAGATTTGAATGGCAGTGAGTTGTCGTCTAGCCATAACTGGACGTACTGTCAGGACCCTTTATAAATCGAAAACATTGAAAGAGTATCAACAGTTTTAATGGTAGGAAGAAATGCTGTATAATGAGTTATTTGGGGACATGTCTGCCTTGATATCTTTGAGGCAGTGCAAAGGGCATAAAGGATGAGGGATCTGGGCCAGACGTATAAACCTGAGAGTCATACTGTGTATTTAAGAGACTATGCAAATATGGGTGTGGATAGCATAGGAAGAATAAAGAAAGAGAAATCTTTGGAATTCCCAATTTTAAAGATGCTGGTGAGAAAGATGAACCCCCAAAAGAACAACCAGAACTCTGTTCACATCACCAACAGACCCTTCATAGTTTTGTCAAGTGCTAACACAATAGCTTGAGGAAATCCAAGGGAAGATTGAAAGGTTGGAGAGAGGAAAAGGTAAGGAAACAGAGAGGGAGTGTGGGGAGCACTTTCTAGGAGCTTGGCTGAGATAGGCAGAGATATGGGATCTAAAAAGCTGTGTATGAGTGTGTATTTGTGTGTGTAAGTGTAAGAGACACAAGAAAGTTTTTAAAAGCCCAGGAGGCCAGCCCAAAATAAGAAGGAAACTCTTAATATGCAATCAAAAGTAAGATAGTGATGGAAAGGAAGAGCTCATACTGAGGATGAAGATGATGAGACGCATGCCGATTAAGTCAAGGTTATATGTTTCATTGGGAAAATTACAGATTTTCTGTAATTACTGATGGCTTTCTACAAGGTGTAGAGATTTAATTACTATACTTTTCACTTCTGGAAGAAAAATTAGATTAAATACCCTATATGGTTTCTCCCTGAAAAATCATTCAGTCCATAATTTAACTTGTATGTATGTTGAATTTCTCTGATCTTGAGGATCTCAAAACCTTAGAAGCAGAAATTAATGATCTTATACAACCTCTTCATTTCAATGCATTCCCTGAATGTGTGTTGAGCGTTCACACTTCAGGCACTCTGAGAAGCACTGAGAATTCAAAGGTAAACAAAGTGGCTGTGACTTAGAAGCGGTAATGAAATATGACTGTTTATCCAGTTAACTGTGCCCTAGTTGCAGCACTGCCAACAGAAGATGGACAAAACTTGAGGTTCTTGGAGGAAGGAGGTAGTTGGTTATAGGCCTGGGAAACTGATCTATGTCTCTAGATGCCAAATACAATGCCTTTCTCACTATCCATAATATAAAATTACTCTTATTATTCCACAAAAAGATTTTCTGTGTAAATCTATTTGTGTAACCCACAGAGATAATATACTTTTTCAGCCTCTTCCTAATACACCGCCATCACCCATCCAAGATAAACATTCATATACACCATTGGCTGAGAACCATATTATTTTTGATTTGGGTATAAACCATTCATTTTCATGTAAGCATTAGTTTGAAAACCATTAAATAGTAGATGACCATCATCCTGCATTCATTATTCACTAGCATAATTCTACTTAGCTGTGTCTATGGGAGACCACAGAATCAACCACATTTGTGTCAGTTTATTTTTTGGTGTTACTGCCTCTGTCATATTTCTAACCTACTAGTTAGCAGTAGCCAAAATGTTTGCCCATTTTTCAGTTCAGTATCTTTTACCCCATAGATTGAACCTATACTAATGGTTGAAAGGTAGGACCTTTTGTCATTAATGTTCTCACATCTTATAGAATAAAATATGCACTAAAATGAATTCTTCTTTCCTTCCTTTATGTTTTTAGAAATTCATCAAATATTTAAAGAAGACCCCACCATTGTCAGAGATTAGACCAAGTGCATCAGAAATAAAAATAAATAAGACAGTTTGGTTCTCCAGACACTAAATGTTCTTTTTTAAGTTTTCATTTCAGATTAATATATGAGTACAAACCATTAGGTTATATATTGTTTATGTAGACATATAGTTTGAACCTGATTTTCAAACACATGTTGGATCTTTTAGTGGAGGGGGAACAGTTCTAAAAACAAAGACTAATGAAGCTCATAGCTCTCAAGCTAACTTAGTGAAAATTATTCTGAAGCATCAAGTATTTAATTCATTTACTCTCTGCAGAATCTTTCCCTGCTCCTGGGGCTGTTCCACAGCTTAAGAACATGATAAGGGAAGGAGTTATGGCAGATTTGTTAATCTGCTAATGTACACAGCTATGATTCAATAAAAACAAAAAAAATCTGCTCACTCCACAAACAACCCACTACCTACCAATTAACAGCCATTACTCCAAGTACCCTAGGGGGGGATATGAAGATGAACTTGCCATTCAGAAATCTGCAATCTTGCGGGAACACGGCCATGGCAAGAGCAATGCATAATGAAATTTATGCTAAACAGGCATGGAAGCAGCTCATTGTGGAAATTCTGAGAGAGATGAGCTATGCTCTGACTGGGGGCTGAGGAAAGCTTCTCAGTAGTGTTTAAGGATAAACAGGATTTAGATGTTTAGAAAAGATGGGGAGGACATTCCAGGCTGTAGTTGTCATAGTTGTTTGGCAGGTTCCCTTTCTATGTAAGCCCTGCCTCACTACCATGGTTTCTATTTTATGAAGCTAATAAGTTAGAAAAAGTGAGCTCACTAGAAGGCCCTTGGCTTTCTTACCAGCTGAAAAATAAGGGGCAGGCTGTTTGTGGCATCCTAAAATTATTGAAGGATTCTCTGGTCTCCTCTGTACTTCTCGCAGTGGAGAGGGGTGTGTGGCTCCTTTTCAGGTACCTATTAGCATCTTATTGCAACTCTCATGCTCTCCAGTCTCTCCTATGCTGGCTTCTACCTTCCATCTGCTCTGAGTTTGGGAAAGTTCTCTTATGTCATTGTGCTTTGTGGTTTATGGAAGAAAATCTATCCTTCATGTTTAACCAGACTCATAGTCTTTTGGGGATCAAGAAACAGTCCCAGCTACTAGGGAGGCTGAGGCAAGAGAATCGCTTAAGCCCAAGAGCTGGAGGTTGCTGTGAGCAGTGTGACGCCACGGCACTCTACCCAGGGTTATAAATTGATACTCTTTCTCTACAAAAAAAAAAAAAAAACAAAACTGAGGACTGAATTCTGTCCTTTTTTCTTCTCCTGTTCCAATTTTTTCTAAGAGGCCTAGTGAGTCATGCCTACAAACAATAAAACCTCACTAAACAGTAATTTTTATTACTTACTTTCCAAACTGATTCTGCTATAGCATCACATGAGAGATGGAAGACTCTGCTATCTTAACTCAAGCATCCTAGCAGACCACTTAATTTAACTCAAGCATGCCTTTCTCCCAATGCCAGCTCTTTAAACAAAGCTTAATTCTTTCAACCAATTACCAGCATGAATAAACCATATGACCCTAATCATACAGATAGATTTATTCAATAGTGCAATTCCCTGCAGGTGCAGAGATGAGAAGCAGGTAATGTTCCAGAGGCAGCAATGCATTCTGCAAGGCAAGGACAGTATCCCTAAAACCTACTGTGACTTATAAGCTCCAAGTTTGATATGTCCTGCTCTCTGGAGCCAAAACAATGCATACCTTCTCTGTATTGATTATGCTTCTACCTGTAAGTCCTGTCTCCACGAATGTGTAAAACCAAACTTTAACCTGGCCGCCTCAAAAGCATTTCCTTCAGACTTCTCGAGACCATGTTCCCTGGGTCATAATAGCACATATATGGCTCAGAATAAACATCTTTAAATCATTTTACAAAACTTGGAGTTTTTTTCTCCTTAACAAAATCAATGGAATTAACATTTCAGGGATCAA
This sequence comes from Arctocebus calabarensis, assembly GCA_963573935.1. Classification (NCBI taxonomy): domain Eukaryota; kingdom Metazoa; phylum Chordata; class Mammalia; order Primates; family Lorisidae; genus Arctocebus; species Arctocebus calabarensis. The sequence goes on from CAUYON010121581.1 coordinate 28,852, forward strand.
ATTCCAACATAAAAATTTCTTTAAAGCTCACCAGATTGTATCTAATGAGAGCTAGAGTGGAGAATCTCTTATAGGTAACTTGTTTGAGTTTGCTTGAAATCGTATAGGGGCCAAGAGGAAAACTTCTCCTTTACCCTTTGAAGGTTTACTGAAAACCAATGCACAAAAGGCAGGTAAATTGGAGAAAAGGCATATAAGTTTATTCACACGCACATGGGAGAACCACAGAGTGAATGCTCAATCACTCAATGGAATGTAGTTTATGTTTCATCATGAGGTTACAGAAAGAACGGGGGCTTTGATCATGGCAAACAGATTATAGGAAAGGGAGAAGATGAGGCCTGGCTTGCAAGGGTGGCCTTGCTATGTGAATGAAACCTCACAGATAGCAGCCCTCAGAGAGAATAAATGGTAAATGTTTCTTGCAGACTTTTCTTTAATCTTCATTTTTTTTTAATTTCATGATAATTTGAGGGTGTAAACAACCAGGTCGAAATATTTGATTTTGTCAGGTAGAGTCTCTCTTGCAGTTATTACAGTTATGTCCCACACTCAAAGCTGTGCCAAACACCCCCACACTGTGCCCATTCAATGGAAGCACCCAACCTCCTCCCCCCTGCCCTTGTTACCCCTCTCCTCAAGTTCGAATTGAAATGAGTTTTTCTCTTATGTGGGCATGCATTCGATCATCTACTGGCTTCATATTAGAATTGAGTACATTGGATAATTGCTTTTCCATTCTTATAATACTTTACTAAGAAGATTGTGTTTCAACTCCATCCAGGAAAATACAAAAGATGTAAAGTCACCATCATTTTATGGCTGAATAGTATTCCATGGTATGCATAGACCACAATTTGTTAATCCATTCCTGGGTTGATGGACATTTAGGCTGTTTCCACACCTTGGCAATTGTAAATTGGGGAGTGATAAACAATCTCATGCAAATGTCCTTATGAAAAATAATTTTTTTTTCTTCTGGGTAGATGGCTAGTGATCCTGACAAGGGAAGACCTCAGAAAAATCAGCCTACATTAATGGAGATTCTCTGCAGGTGCAAATAGCCCCTACAAAAGATAGTAGGCTTTTCATGCCAATGTAGCTTCAGGATAAAGTCCTTTCAAAGTAGAAATTCTAAGGCTGCTATTGTTAGGACTTCCTCTTTAGAATAAAATATTATATATGATTAGGATCAGAGCAAGTCTGTATTTATGAAGTTTAAAGGGCACTGTGCCTTTAAAATGCAAATATCCTTTGGCAAAGTTAGTTTTGAAGATCTTTTCATAAGCATTATTTTGGAAAGAAGATATGGGGGAGGAGAAACTAGGTGTAGGGGAGATATGGAGAGGCATGAGGCAGAGGTGGCTGTGGGGACGGCAGGACCTTCCATACGTGTCAGAGGGAAGGGTATTCAAAGAGTTTTCCTTGACTTCTTTGTCCGTCTCTTACCTCACACCACATGGCTCAGCAAATCCTATCAATTCTCTCCTCAGGTATACCCAGAATCTAACAACTTTTCATGTACCACTGCTTCCACCCTGGACCAAGATGCCATCATCTATTATTGCAAAGGCATTCTGAACTGGATTTCTACTTCTGCCCCTCAAAATCCATTCTCAGAACAGTCATGGCCAGAGAGACCAGTTGAAAATTTAAGTGAGATCAGCCACTCCTCCACCTCAGAACACTTGCTTCAGTCATTTACCATCGAAGGAAGTCAAAATAGTTTACCCCCAAATATATTTCTTTAACACATTGCAAGATGGCTGTTCAGAGAACTAGGATACAGAAGTAATCATTCAAAGCTATCTACAGCCTCTCTGAAGGTTTTAATAAGAGTAACTGACTATTAAAAAAGTTCCTTCCAAATTCCCTTCTATAAATCCACTCTCTGGACTCCATTTTTAAACTCAGCCTTTGATCTTTTCCTTTTATTAATTTATTCACTCTATAAATATGTCATTAGTGCTGGTAATGTACCAGATCCTGAGGCACGTTCCTGAATTCTATATTTTTAATTGCTATTAAAACTTATGAAAATGATTCTTAATAAATGGTTATTCTCCACATACACCTCCAATCTGATTCATCTCCCATTGCTTACTGGTAACTAAAATACCCTGTAAGTATTACAGGTTAAAATCTGTGAAAAGTAATGACTCATTTCCATAAATCACCTAGCTTGCCTTGGGTTGAGACTTTCATTTTGCCAGAGAAAGCACCTTGCACAAGGGTCACTAGAAAATTATAAGTGGAAGTGCCTTGATCAGCCTCTTAGACTCTTTCTTCCCTAAATCAACCCCTCAAGCAAGACCAGATTGCATTTCCCTGATATACATATAAGCAGAACTGCTATTTGAACATTTAGCCTTCACCCTGGCGAGCCGAAAGTACAAGATAAATGATTGTGCAGGCTAAACAACATCCAGGGGGGTCAAAGCCAGTCCTGGCAAAGTTCCCACATATGTGCTCAGAAAACATTGCCATGTGAGAAACTCCAATGGATACTCTCACTGCATATACTATCTCATACACAAGAAATCTCAGTGGAGATAGAAATAGCTGCCTTTTAAATGTAAATGGAGTGCCATTTTTAATTATATCAAGGACATTCATTTTTGTGGTTGTTTGAAGGCAAGGTCCCTACCCTTGCAGGAATCCAATACTCAGTGAGAGACAACACAGCAAAGATGCCCTGCAATGCAGCCATGAAGATCGTAACCTTTGGAGCCAAAGCCTGGCTCTACCGTAGCCCTTTATGTTGACTTTGGGTAAGTCATTTTATGCCTGTAAAAGCCTTACTGCCCTCACCCATAAATGAAAACAGCATACTTAACTCTAACAGTTGTGGTAATCATTAAATAAGTGGTGAACACCGAGCATGGCAATAACTTATACTCAGATAAGTAATACTCAGAAAATGTTACTATTGTAATAATCAAAAGAACTTCAACTTCCCCATCAGTCCTTTCATCAGGTAGAAGTATCTTAGGCTTCATTCAAAAAGTATCCAGTATTCAAAATTACTAAAAACCTAGGAAAAACAGTTTCCAATAAAATAAAGAACATAGCTCAAGAAGTGCCAAAGTTTAGTATAGCAAGCTCAGAATAAAAAAAAAAAAAAAAACTAAGACTCAAAGACAGTTGACAAGAGATACTTCAGGTCTATCATGTGAATCCAAGAGTCAATATGACTAGAAAATAATAAAAATTCAAAGTAAAAAAGACAAATCAAAAAGAGTGCTAAGAGCGATATACAGATACCACCAAGATCTTGGTCCTTGAACCCCTGGAGAGAGTAGCAAGTAATGATATCGAGTGGCAGGATGGAGGACTGGAGGTGTGTTGATGAAGAAATGAATTAAGGAAGGAAAACTGAAGTCATATCCCTCTTCTGTAACTTCACCTTTATATAAGGAGTTGCCCTCATCAGAAATATATGAACAAAAAAGTCTGCACAAGTATATAAAGCTTTGATTCAAATAAACCTGATACTCAAATGCCTCAGTTCAGTGTTCTGAAGGGAGGAATCGATTACTAGGGTTCAGGGCCTCTGCTGTAAATCTAATGGCTATTTCAGAGCAGAGGGTAAGCTCAGGATTATTGATTTATAATACATCGTACTACCACTAGGGATTTAAAAAAAAAAAATACACTCCATTGTTCAGTATCCACACCAGCAAAATCAAACACTGACACAGATAATTCAAAGATTCTTCTGTAGCTTTTATCTTCCTCAGAGATTGGATTTCAGATTCTTTTAATTTCTGGTTCATTTCTTGGCCCCCAGGATGTTTTGCACTTTCTGTCAGCTGCATTAGCACTCTTCACATCTGCCCTGAAAGCCTTGGGTCAGTCAGCCAATCAACAAGAAATTATGGGGCATATCCCATGGACTGGCTCAGGGCAGTGGGGCAGGCACAGCTTTAACTCAGCTGCAATAGAACGCTAATAAAATATTCAGAGAGACGCACCACTCTGAATGGAGATGAGATCAGCCGTGAGAATTCTAAATGGAAAAAGTGAATTTCCATTCTCTTCCCTTAGTATTTCTAAATAAGTCATGTTCAAGTTTCAAGAGGTTCCAAATGCTAAATTCCAGAAAGAAAGTCTCTAGAGGGTCTCATAAATAAATCCTGGCTCTACTTTTTCAAGATAAATGCCAATCTTTAATGGAACAGCATCAGAAATCAAAAGGCAGTGTGGGATAATAGAAAGACTTAAACTTGAAGTCAGAAAGTGTATTGAAACCAGGCTGGGCCATATTCTATCAGTGTGAATTTAGGCACATTATTTTTTCTTTAAGCCTGTTTTCAAGGTTGTTTTGGAGATTTGAGGAGACAAGTAAAAATATTTTGTTAAAATTACAGTATTGTCCATTTATGCACTATTATAAATTATTTTACTTTATCATCTGTGAATTTTTCTTAAGATCATCACAAATATATGTAGCCAGAAAAGATAAAATTATTGAAGGTTTATCAGGAGAGCATCGGGAAAATAACAATAAGTTTTATTTAATTCACAAAATATAAAGCATATATAGGTCTTGGGATGCACTGGGATAAATATGGTAAACTAAGCAAAGGCACAAAATCTGAGTTGCATTCATTCAAACTCCAGACTATAATCACTGGGCTTTCTTTTTTTTTAGCCCCACCAGTCTCTGTTTTATGAAGACATTTACTATCCTCAAGAGACCATAATCTACACAAGCCCATTGTCAACAAGAGTAGATTATGTAAATCATCCATGTAAATGTAATTAAAGCCACACAGATATTCTAAGTTCAAGAACAAACACGAACACAGAAACACTCATTGTAATTAGGGAATAACCACGCCACACGCAGGCTTCAGGCCTCTCTTAGTGCCAGTTAGCAGAGTTCCTTAATGCCTACTGTGCACATTTATCTATTTCACATAATTATTTTAATGCTTAGGAATATGCATATGTTAAATACATAAATATAAAAGCTCCTTTAAATTGATTCAAATTTTTCCCCACAAATTGTGCCTTTTTATAATACATCTGCCTAACTTAAAATCATTACATTAATGCAGTCAAGTCAGAAAGCAACGCCGTTTAGTCCTGCTCGCTTTTATGGGACTATCAGCATCTGCAGCTGCCTTCCATTAATGCTCTCAGTCTGGACACTCATTTGCAGAATGAAACCCATTGATTGTCAAAGAACATCAGTTTCATCCTCTAATGATCCATGAGCTCCTTTCAAAAGCAGGTTCAGTAATGGTTACCACATTAAAACTTCAAATATGCGCAACCACAAGATGAGTTTCTAAAGCACCACTTTCAAGCATCACAGGGTCACATGGGAGAAAACCTGGCCTTGGAGCCAGACACCTGGTTCTAGGGCAGACTGTTACTGAATGGTTGCATGACCTTGGGCATAGGGTTGACATATAAAGTACAGGACATCAATTAAATTTGACTTTAAAATCAACATGTTTTAGTATAAGTATGTACCAAGTACTACATAGGACATATTTATATTTTCAAAAGTGATTCATATTTAACTTAGTATCCTAGATTTTTACTTACTATGTCTGGCAATCCTGCTTGGGCAAGCTAAAGTAACAGCTTCATCACTGGAGAAGTGCAGGGGTTGGACAAGGTGACCTCTATGTGAGATATTATAAAAATCACTGGGCTCATAGATAAAGCAAGAGGCAAAATTTGCCATATGTCTTTTTCCTAGTTAGGAAATAGATATTCATAAAAATTACTCACATTCAAAATCAAGCAAACTAGGCTATTGCCTACTGATGGAGATAGATATAATATCCAAAATAGAAATTTCTAATTTAAAAAGCAAAAAAGAAGGCGGCACCCATAGCTCAGTTGGTAGAGCGCCGGCCACATACACCATGGCTGGTGGGTTGGAACCCAGCCCAGGCCAGCTAAACAACAACAACTGCAACCAAAAAATAGTTGGGTGTTACAGCAGGTGCCTGTAGTCCCAGCTACTTGGGAGACTGAGGCAAGAGAATCACTTAAGCCCAAGAGTTGGAGGTTGCTGTAAGCTGTGAGCTCTGATGCCACACCACTCTATCCAGGGCAATAGCTTGAGACTCTGTCTCAAAAAAAAGAAAAGAAAGAAAGAAAGAAAAGAGAAAAAAAAAGCTCAAGCATTTTAATAGCTTTTGTATTTGCTGTTTCTTGTTGCATATTATTGAAGTGGTTGCAAAGAGAGAAAAGTGTATTTGGCTAGACTACCTACCCTTAAGTGAGATTTCTCTTTGGGCAAAATTTTGCCTTGCTGTGACCGTCAGGCGTCTAGGGACAGAGTAATGGGAATGCAACAATTTCTTTTAATATTGTTGATATCCTCATGGAAATCAGCATTTATCTACAAAAATAATTATCCAGGATAACTGCAGAATCAAAAATACCTGCTTTCAGTTGCAACTTTATGACATGTTTGTGTAAAACTCGGACTGGAAGTTAGTTTTTTCTTCTTTAGTAGGAAAGGAAATTATTTGGTGTTTAACACAAGCAATTTTGTAAGCAAACATCTTAAAACCTTGGGTTAGCGTCAAGGGAGGAGTGGGAATGAGAGGACTCGGAGTGGTCAGAAAGTGGGGAGTAGAATCCCTCCCTCTTTTAGCTAGGCTCACAGCCAAAGGGGCCAGACAGAAAAGCTGCCTCTTAACAAGAGTGAAGCCAAAAATCACATTCTGGAAGAAATATCAATCTCTAGTTATTGCATGATCTGCTCCAAAGTATCAGTTATGATTTGGAAAAGGAATCTGAGTCATTTAGAGCATTTCAGTTTGATCCTACTGTTGTAAGTTTAGTGCCTAATGTTAGTTTAAGGTGTTGCTCCAGTTAGAAAAACCAGCAAATACTGGGCCTCAGCAGGAAGATATAGGCAGAGGGGAGGGAAACAGGATGGTATGCTTGGGTTCCAGCCTAGAGCATCTAGTCTTGGAAGAGTTTCCTTTGGGCTGTGTGTCACAAGATGAGCCTTACAAAACTGGAGAACGCTGGAGCCCAGGACGTTTGTAGATTTATTGTCTCCCAGGCACTGTGAACACAGTTGAAACAAAATGTGATTTTTACCCCCAGTTTCAAAAGCAATTCATTACCTCTGTGGAAATTTTTTTTTAAGTCTGAAGTGATAAGTAAGAATGCGTCTTTTCAGTGATGACTTTGTTAACTTATACTGTATACTTTTTTCCAATTCCAAGCTTCCACCAATATTGAAATATATAAAAGGGGGAAAATAAAGTCCTTGCTAATCCTATTCACCTCAAATGACTACTCTTAATGGAATGGTACAGAATTGTTTCCTCTCTAAATATAATCTACCCCAATTTTTTTTTAAACATTGAAAATAAAGGGTTAAAAGTCATTCATAGTATTATCTCATTATCTTAACCATTATTTTATTTTGGTAAGTTTTATTCCACTCTCCTATAAATGTAGTTCAGTTTTTATATGTTTATAATTATGGTTCACATACAAGTTTGTGCCCTAATTTTTATTATATGTTATAAGCATTTTTTCTGATTATTACATAGTCTTCTTTCCACGCTTGTATAGTGTTTCACTCAGCAGATGAACAGTTTCCCTATTGTTAGATATTTTTTGTTCTGTTTACTTTGTTAATGCTGCCATGAATAGTTTTATATTTTTTTAACATTTAAGATTATTTCTTAAATGATCATTTTTAAAGTATACACTACATCTATTGCTTAATGTCATGCCCCTGTGCCAAGCTAAATATCTGTTATTGATATGTACTTCATAATTTTTTGTTAAATGAACAAATGATTACAAATTATCCTTGGATTAAATGACATGAATACATTTTTCTTACTATTTTTTATTCCCAGAAGTATAATATTTAAAACTGGCTGGACAGTTTTGCCAATGTTATTTCATTCAATTCTAAGACAATCTCACTGAGACAGAGAAAGAACAGAGGTTCAGGGTTGAATTACAGAGTCATGTGGGTAATGTGGAGCCAATATTCAGACTAACATCCCTTAATGACCACTCCAGTGATCTATTTCATTTTTCTACAATGTCCCTGACCTACATTTTCTGATTAAGAAATAAACTTTGCTGAGTCAATGCTTTACTACCAAAGTAATAATTATAGTCATCATTACCTTAGTTGAGCTCTCCCAGAAACAAATTCTGAAGAAAATATTCCAGGAAAAATAGCTTATTTTTAATATATAGGGGATATACAGATCATGTAAGGGAGATATTTTTAGAATATAGGAGAAAAAAAGGTGTTGGGGAAGGAAAGCCAGAAAATGAAGAATGCATTATTAATATGTCTTGAATCTACCACAGTGGGCAACTAAGGTTTCATACTCAGGGAAACTCTGGAAATCATATGAGCATACATCTCAGAATAATCTCATTCAAGGAGAAAGAGAACTGGGATATTTATAAACCACTCTGAAGAGTCTTTCACGGAGAGCTACTCCCAAGGTATGTTAATTCCTTGACTCTTCCAGCCTGCCATGTGCACAGGCAACATGGCTTCCAACAGTTCCAGAAAATTCCAGAAGTCTCAGGAACTGATGGTAATATTGTCAGTTGGAAGTCAGGTGAAGCACATTAAGATGTCTTCAGTAAACATCTGGAGAACTCACAGTGTTATTTTATCATTTTTTATGTACATCTCGTTTAATATTCTATGTTAGGATCATAGAGAACACATAGTTTTGTTTCCTTCTCTCTAAATTAGAAACTGCTTGTTGATACACAAATCTCAAACTATTTAATTTTATCATAATTGACCACTTCCCCTAAAGGCAAAGACTTCACAAAAACTAATTAATCTGGGTATCTAGCATTGGGCTACACTGAGAGGTGGTAAAACATGGTCCTTAAGAAACCTCTTGTCAGAAGCCTGGGTTCAATCAAGAGCGCTAACTGTGCACTCAAACAAGTAACTTTAACCTCTCTGTACTTCAATGTCTTCTCAGCTGTAACAGGAAGATGATTTTATCTAGATGATAGCACTGTGGTAAAATTTCCATGAGTTAATATAAATAGCCTAGAATACTGCCTGGCTCATAATGGACTATATTTCTTCATTTTTTTAATTCAACAATCATTTATTGAGCCTCTGTGCCAGAGGCTCTTCTTTTTTTTTTAAGAGACAGAGTCACTCTGTTGCCCTCGGTAGAGTCTGTGGCATCACAGCTCACAGCAACATCCAGCCCTTGGGCTTAGGCCATTCTCTTGCCTCAGCCTCCTGAGTAGCTGGGACTAAAGGCACCTGCCACAATGCCTGGCTATTTTTTTGTTGCAGTTTGGCCAGGGCCGGGTTCAAACCTGCCACCCTCAATATATGGGGCCAGTGCCCTGAACTGGCCACAGGTGCCGCCCCAGGAGCTGTTCTTGACCCTATAGCTACACAGATTGGTAAGACACATAGAAGCCCTAGAGTCTCCATAATCTAGTGAAAAGGATAAATAATAATAGAGGATGAACAAATTATAAGTAAACAGATAATTGTACTACAATGTAGAAGGTCTGTAAGAGCACAGAACAGGGAGGAGCCACCTTCTTTGGTAAAACCAAAGGTTACCCTTGGAGCTGGAGTTATAGGGAAAGCCAGCACTGCGAGACAGGGATGATGGATGCTCTGGGAGGTGGGACAGCCTATGTGAGGAAGAGGGCTGTGAACCAGCACAGTGCATAGGAAGAAATTAAATGCAACTGAAATTTAGAGGTTTGTGTGGTTATGACTTGGGAAAAAAGGTCTTTGCAGTTAGGTAAAGCCCATTGACTTTTCTCCTATAAAGAAAGGAGGCCAGGGGTGGTATTTTTTGTAGGGAGTGACATCATAGGTCAGTTTCTTAGGAAGAGGATTCAGTCATTAATGTGGAGGATTGACTAGAAGCCAAAAGCCTGCTGGGTCTATAGTCTAGGAAAAAATAATGAGGCAAACGACGGCAGAAGCAGTGGGATGAAGAGCAAATGACAGGTTCTAGGAAACTTTTGGAGTTGGTGACAAATTAGATAGAATTGGGCAAGGAAGATAGAGTGCTTAAGAAAGAAACTATAATTTCTAGCTCCTGAGATTTGGCTGGCCATGGCAATCAAGTTACTGGAAAGGGTGGGTAGAGATGGGGTGGGAGAACTTGATGACTTTAAATAACAGGATTATGTGTAAAATGCCTACAGGAAATACAGGCAAAATTTTCTGTATTAGGCATCTTTGGGTTGAGGAGAATCAGCATGTGAGTATGTGAGTAAATGAACTCATTCAGAAGATACAATCTTTTGGAAGAAAATTAGATGGTGACCTCAATTGCACCAAAACAAACTTGAGATAGGTGTATCCACTAAGCTGAATAATGTCTACCATTCCCTATTTTTCAATGAATAAATCTCTTATGGAAATAAGTGTATAACATTTTCTCTTTCTTGTTTCCAATAAAATTTGGAGAACATTTCATTCTATGATGCTGATCCAATAAATCCACTCTTTTTTTTTTTTTTTTTTGAAACAGAGACTCACTTTATCACCCTCGGTAGAGTGCTGTGGTGTCACACAGCTCACAGCAGCCTCCAACTCCTGAGCTTAGGCGATTCTCTTGCCTAAGCCTCCCAAGCAGCTGGGACAACAGGCGCCCACCACAACGCCTGACTATTTTTCTGTTTTGCAGTTTGGCAGAGGCTGGGTTTGAACCCGCCACCTTCAGTATATGGGGCCGGTGCCCTACTCAATGAGCCACAGGTGCCGCCTAATAAATCCACTTTAAATTTGATGGGGAAAATCAAATCTTGAATATACAAACCATGATAATTATGCAGTCCTTTGGAAGTTCATCCCTCAATGATGACTTGATTGCCCAGGCTGATTTCATGGAGTGGTTGACTATGGAGGACTTTTCTTTCTCCTTTTTTACCCTATTAGTATTTATCACTAAGTTGTACTGTTGATGAGGACTTTCCTAGATAAAGGAAGCCTGGACTTCCAGCAGAGATTTTACCATTAACTGTGCTCCTCTGCTAAAACTTTAACTCAGTCAGACTGGTTTTTCTTTAAAAGAAGAGAGCATATACACTACGTAACTCCAAGTGTTTTAATCATCAATGTAGTGGTCATTTGGAGACGCTAGGCTTTTTCTTTTTTTCCCAATGATGCTGCCATTTCTTAAAAATGTTAGAATTATTTAAGATTAATCTAAGTTTTCCACTCTTATTTTAATGTACTCAATGATAGCAAATTGTCATTGTTTAAAGCTGGGTTTAACTTTCATAAACACCAAACATCATTTGCAGCCGAAGAAGGCACACAGCATGAGTGAGGAAGGTATATAAGTAAGTTCAAGAGTAAAGCATAATCATAAAACAATCATGATGGTTATCTTTTGTTTTCCTATTTCTAAAGGCAAATTCCAAGCAAAGCACAAAGTCTAAACATGACTATTTGCTGGAATAAATGACCTCTTTGAAGGAAATATACATTAAATGTTTTAACCTGGTCATTAAATATGCATTACATGTTCCGGCCTGTTTGTTAAAAGGAAAAAATCAATCTAATTTACTTTGTTAGAAAATCTTAGTATTTCATGACTTTTAAATTTTTAATAAAACCCTCTACTAAGACCTCCCAACAAAGAAATTAATTCTATACAAATTATAACAGATACTGAAGCTTTTAAAAATTATATTTACCACTAGCCTTTTGAATAGTCATCCCTTAAGGATTTCAAGAAAATCCAATTTAGATTGGCATATTACTAATTTAAATCTCCTTGTCCTTTATATATAATGTAACATTCAGGTATTTTTTAGTTTATCCCCTAAAACCATGGCCTTAATTTAATGAGACATCAATATTTTAGATAACACAGCTAAAATGTTAATGAATGAGTCTTAAAAAAGGGCAACTTTTTTATTAAAAGTAAAATAATTCTTTGAAAAAGAGTCACACAAATTGATTATGACTGGATGCTGCTCCCTGAAGGCAGAGCAATGACCTAAGTTTAATTGGTTCACATAAATGGAGTCTTATTAGACAAATCTGACAGTAACCTTTAGCTGAACGTCATCTTTAGATTTTCCACCAGCTACTTTCTAAACGCACACTGATAGACCAATATTTAATAATTACACACAAAGTAGGCGATTAATTCATTTTTTAATTTTGTTAGTACATACTCTGCACTAGACACAATGCTAAATAAGGAAAACAGGACTAACACAGGCACAATCTACCATGACAGAGTTCTTGAAACACATCACAAGCAACCTCTGATTCTGTATCTATTTTTCATACTCTTTACACATTCACAGAAATACTGACAATGATTAAATGTCACATACGTTTTATTTCAATGGAAGCTTTAAGTACCATCACCTAAATCAAGTGAGAGTGTGAGGAAAATCTTAACTGGCCTTGTACTGAGACTGTGTACTACTGCCTTGCTGACAACGCTTGCTGGTGTGTCTTATCAATATATTTCTTCTGTGTGGCATTGTTTTATTGTATTTCAGGATCATAAACAGATGTTCTCTATCTTGCCTGTATTTCACTATTACTTTCACTAACTTACCTCATCTATCTCAGATAACTTACCTGTGGAATGTTTCCAAATTCATTTGGAATGTGGAACAGTCAAAGGAAAGTGGAGAGAGACATGACTTTAGGTATGTTCTAAGGCCTGAGGATCACCCCTTTATTTTTTTCTAGATCGTCATAAAATATTTGCATTGCTGTTTGGAAATGTCAAGCCTTTGCCTAGACAGTAGTGGTCATCTTTTATTTTTGAAGAAGCATTCTGTTCAGCACTGTACATACATTCTTTTGTTTAACCATTTCAATCAGTCCATGAGGTAGGTATTATTGCCCTTACCTTACAAAGAAACTAAGGCTCACAAGGGTGAAGTAATTTGCCCAAAGATACACAGCTTGTATTTGTTGAAATTCTATTCAACCTCAGATCTATCCAACTCTAAAGCCCAATTCTTAAGCACTATGATATACTGCTTTATAATGCGGGTGGAGCAAGAACAAGAAGAAAAAGAAGTTTTAGTAATGATCACTGTGGAAGTTTATTGGTAAAGGCAGCTTTATCATCCTGTTTAAGCTCAGTTTTATTACTCTGTTTAAGCTCACTGCAAAATCAATTATAGCAAAAGAGAATAGAAACATAGTTATCCGTGTTTGACACAACTTTACACCCCCAGATAGGTTCTGGCTTCCCATTAGCCTGTCATTTTCATAGTCATCTCTTTCCAGTATTGAGCTGTCAAAAGTAATCTTAATATCAAAACTTCACTAGTGGCAGTTCTCAGATGTGTTCATATTTTTCTATACCCTGGGGTCCAAAGCTCATCAACTCTCTCTTTGAAGTAGATTTCAAATCAATTTAGGATGAGCAGAATAACTTAAATTATTTTAGTCCTAGTTTCTACTCCTGACTCTTCAACCTTTTCATCACACTGCTGACAGAAGGTAGAACTGACTCACATCATCTCTAGCAAAAGCACAAGGCCACACTGAAAGAAGCAGAATCAAGGAGGCTGGAGCTATGGGCCTGGTCCCTTAACAGGACAGGCAGAAAGCCTGTACAATGAGAGGAAAAGCTAAAAAGTCACAACCTCAGACAATAGTTGACCAACTAAACTTCAGGTCAGAAAACAGTGTGGGCCTATCATCCAATTCAAGCATATTTTAGGATTTTTGGTGAAGCAGAACAAGCATCATCTCCAAAAGCTTGGATTGAGTAACACAGCCTTCAGATCCCCCCGCTGCATTAGCCTACGTGGTAGTTTGATGTTGGGGAGGGGAGACAGAGCAGCAGTGTAGCCCTAGAGAAGGCCTGGCTAGAATGGGATTGGTCCAACTAAATGGCTGAGATAAAGGGTTGAGCCGTCATAGATGACAGAGATTGGTTTTATAGGGACCAAGGCAAGCACGTGGGCCAAACTTTCCCAAGAAGGTGCCCCCAGAAAGCTTAGAATACTTATGGGATCCCACTGTGGCCAATGAATGGACCCAGAATCAGAATGCTCGACCATCAGGTCCAACCACTCAACAAACCAGACTCTGGGTAGCAGGCTTAAATGGGCCCGTAAAGCTGACTGAGGCCTCTCCTACCACCTTCCCGCAGCTCTCATCACCCGAGGCTCACAGTTCGCAGCACAAGCACAAACTTGGAAAAGATGCTGAAGCTCTGGAAAGATCGCAAACAGTTTCTTCTGGCAATTTCTAGGATTAAGAAGAAGATGACAATAGATGATATGTAGGAGTAGTTATTTAATATGTATGTACCAAGCACTATGCTAAGAAGCATATGCCTATTAGTATGATGGTTCTCAAGAAAGTCCAATTTGGAATTTATGGAAGCATTTTGAATTGTAATAACAGTTGGAGTCATTTCTCGCATTTAGCACGTATAGGCTGGGGATGCTAATGAGGCCCAGGAAATGAAAAATTGATGAACTCAAAATTCTAATAGTATCCTCTTTGACAGACCACTGTGAGTTAGCTTGTTTAATCCTGACAGTGCTATGACTGTCATCTTCATGTATTACATGAGAAAACGGAGGTTCAAAGAGATTAGGCAACTTACCCTTTAGAAGATTTTTTGGTGGCACAGCCAGGATAATAATGCAGAGAGTAGGTCCCAGTATTGTGCATGCTTAAGCACTAAAATCCCATCCACAAAATGGTATACAGAGACTGTTAGGCGGGAACACAAAGGTAAAAGAAATACCAAGAAAAGTGTTGTCTATTTTAATTTTTCAGTAGACCACTGGGGTTCAGGACATGCTACCTCAAAATGTGGCATATTGACATTTCAGAAAACAACAAAAGCAGGTAGGTCACTATCACTTTCCCCTCACTCCTTCTTCTCAAAGCAAGTTATAAATCTCATCAAGAAATGTCCTCCTTATAGTCAGAGGAAAAGAAGGACACCCCTCATCCAATCATACTTATCCATAGCTATCCACTTCATCATTTAACCTAGCATAACAATATACAAGTTTAACTATTTGGGAGGTCTTTATTTGTTTACATGGGCTCTTGTGTCAGATAACCCTTATATTAAATAAATTTGTATGTTTTTCTCTTGTTAATCTGTGTCTTGTTATAGGAGCTTCAGCCATGAATCTAGCAGTTGGTGAGCAGAGAGATTTGTTTATTTCCTGTAAGACAAACATTGTATATCTCACCATTTGGTCTTGCCCAGTGCTGTCTCCAGATAAGTACGAAAGGCAGTAGGATGGTTTCAATGTGTTTTTCCAAAAGCATGTGTTGGAAACTTAATCCTCAACATAACAAGTGGGAGATGGGGTCTAATGAGAGGTGATTAAGTCCCAAGGGCTCTACCTTCAAGAATGAATAAATGTTGTTATAGCAGGGGTGGATTCCTTACAAAAGGAAAAATTCAGTCTCCTTTTTCCTCTTCCTCATGTCTTCTCTCCGTCCTTCTACTATAGGAATATTATAGCAAGAAGGCCTTCACCAGATGCCGGGCCCTTAATCTTAAACTTCTCAGCCTCCACAACTATAAAAAATAAATTTCTGTTATTTATAAATTGCCTAGCCTCAGGTATACCATAATAGCTGAAAAAAGCAGACTAAGACAAACAATAAATGGAAACTGTGGAAAGAATCTTTACTCCTGGGCCCAAACAATGTCTAAATAGCTAAGCCTTTCCTTTCTGTTCAATGCGACATAATGAAAAGCACACAGGATTAATTCAGAATGCTAAATTTCTAATCCTGAAATAGCCACCAACAGTTTTTTTCATATATAAGATGAGATGTCTAACTTAATGGTCTTCCAGATGCTTTAAGAATCTTTGATATTTTGCTTTGCTTTATTTTGAATAGCATATGAGGCTGGATATGTGTACAACATATATGGCTACAGCAAATTCATTGTCTTAGTACATAAAGTATAAATCTTTTAAAAGTGGGATGATTACCCAGGGACAGTACTAACTATTAGGCGATCTATAAAGAGTGCAAGAATCTATCTTCAAAATTTCATCAGTGTCCATGAAGTATTACAGATGTTCTGAATTCACAGGGCTCAGATCTGCCTATGAGAACATTGATATTTCCTATGTGCTATCCTAGGAGTTTTGAGAACCCTAGAGGAAAAGATTAAGGAATACTCTTCTTTGACTGCACTTAAGCCATAAAATTTTAATAAGTTACTGCTTATAGGAAAAAGAAACAGAAAATCTAGGTGTTTGTGCTAAGGTTTTGTAATCCTATTGAAGATTGCAAAGTGGAATCTATCATAAAAGGAAGTAAGCTTCAAAGTAAATACTTTCAGAGTGCAGAGGATTAGAAATTTCCCCCTGTCTAGATGGACATAAGAATTCTGAATCTCCATCTCTTGGGAAATGGTGAGGAATAAAGCCAAAATTCTTCAAATTAAGCATTCGAAAGTCTTGCCTGAACAGAATGGCATATTAACCACCTCAACAAAATAATCTCTTAACAGATGTAAATATATAAAAGAAAAAATTTTAAATCTGGAATTGGATTGAATTAAAGTGAGAATATACACACCAATATGATTCCCAAATCATATTTTCTCTTCCTCTCTAAAATTCCTTAAATGGATTTTGATCTGCAAGAATCTAAATTTTAGTGAAATATCTCATTCCTGTCTCCTATCTTCCATGGCAGATTATCTATCTGATTGGAACCTGTAGGAGGAAAAGCTCCCAGTTTAATTTTAACAACTTGTTCTCTGTATATACAATTTTTCCATGCTTTCTTATAAATAAAAGCTAAACCATAGTCACCAACATCTGTGAATAACACATTTTAAACTTAGTAGTAAGAACTACTCTGTTTGCAATTAAATTGAACAAATAAATGATTGTTTGTCTTTAAAAGGGAAAGTTTACACTTCAAATAAGGGTGTTAAAATGTGTTCTAATTAAACGTAAACGTAAGCCTAATTCAACAACTTCTTTAACTTTCCAAATCCTGGTGCTTATTTATTCTTTAGTAAAACATTAGCCTGGGAAACAGAAGTTTAACATGCTCAGAATCTATGTACATACTTCTAATTTTTGACTATTTAAAGTATCCCTATCCCCACTTGAATATAGAGTTGAGAAATAAAAAGAAAGAATAAGCAGATGGGGGCCCAAAATGTCATTTATTACTAAAACAGCTGAATAAGTGAGTGAGTTGTATCAGTGGAAAAGAGTGTGTCCTGATTTTGAACTCATATTAGACAGGCTAATGCACTCAAGTCATTGGCACTGCTAGATGGGATGGGGTCCAGTTTCATACCCAGCTGATGAAGGGCAGAGCCTTCAGTAGGAAGAGTGAAGCATTTACTGTCTATAGGCTGCTGGTTTCCAAGAGCAATAAAGAAAGGAGTAGATCCAAGCACATCCAGATTATCCTAACCAAACTCACCAATCAGAGAAGGGCTCAGTTTCCCTGGGAATGGGCAGGAAAGGGGGCAGAGAAAACTTAGAAATGTTGAACTCTGCCCCCTCCATGTGAAAGAAAACCCATGCATGGGAAAGAAGTGTCACTCTTGAACAACACTGTAAACCAGATGTGGTGCTGAGGGGCTGGGAGTTGAGAGAGAGGCATATTTATGTCCCCATTGCCTCGTATAATCCTTGAAACAGATATTGCACAAATGTTCTATGCAACTTACCAATCAAGGTCATCCACATTAGATTTCTCACAATACAAGAGTCAACCCTTAAAACTATATAACACAGGAGCATTTATGTTTGGGAAGAACTTTAAAATTGTTTTAGCAACAGTCCTGATATTTGAGAGGGAAGAGGAAGAGGGATAAGCCAAATATCAAAGTAAAAAGTACTATTAGTATGGTCTATTAATGATAAAGAAACTCTTAGGAAAGTCTATTGAAGTTACTTTCCCTTTCCCATGTACCCATAAGAATTATAAGAAAGTTTACCTAAACTGTACCCAAATGGAGCTCAGAATTATTCATGTTGGCAATCTGTGTAGCAACTATTTCCAAGCCTAGTGATGTTGCTTTAAAATCTCATTTTTCCATCCTGTTAGCTCTCCAAATTGCTCCTCTCACACTGGGTGAATTTCTCTATTTTTAAATCATTTAGGCTTAAGTTAGTCACACCCCCCTTTCCCACCTGTAAATGTAGATGAAATTGGTCTGCAGATCACACAGAATCACCGATCATGAGTGTTCTCATCACTGTGCCAGGTAGGAATTTCTAAGGTATTATTGTTTAACATCCCTCAGTAGGTTTAATAATAAATAAGAGAAGGTGGTCTTCTAAAACATAGATTCTAGCAAATCACAATAATATAGTGTGCATACTTTTAACAATGATACATACAATTTTGGAAATCCCTATTGAATTGAGGCAAGCAAATAATTCATGCTATTTACAAAGCACATTCACATTAGTCCGTGTCTCTTTGCTACCATAGATGAGGGAAAGTTATAAACTGCTACCCCGTCATTTCACCTCAAAGTCATGTGCATACAGAAGAGATTTAAGCAGCTTCTTCTCTTATACTCATGAAAGAATTTTATTCAGGAAATAGAATAAAATACATTATTCTGGTAAAACTCTAAAAGGTCATACACAAGAGTCAGTGTGTGTGATGGTCTCACCACCTCTCACTAAAAATAGCTCTAAGGCAGAAAGTAGCAATAATATGCTAAGAAAGTCCATTCACAAGAAAGCATCTTGCCCCACCCTCTTGGCTATAATCTTCTACACAACCCTAGCACATCAAGGCTGTAATGGTAGAGACCAGTTGGGTCCCTCATTTGAAAGATTTCAGAGCAAGTTTCTAGATAATAGTCTCTTGCCCAATGTCACACATCCCATGAGAGAGAGGCAGAGCTAGAAACAAAAGCTCTTGCCTTAAGTCCAATGACATTTCTTTTTATCAGAACTAGGGCACAAGCTGAGGCTTAAACATTAGAAGAATAAAAAAAAGTAAAAGTTTTTTTCTTAAATCCTACTAAAAGGACAGCTTTTCTTTCCAAAAAGAGTTCTTTACAAAGATTTAGAACTTACATTTGGATGGTAGCTGTTTGTTACCTGAAAATATCCGTAGTTGATTCCTTTTTTCCAGCCTCAAGGAAACAGATCTATACTTAAAAGTCTTTGGATAAAATCCTGTCTCTACTATAAAGCTATCTATGATAAAATGTGGGAAATGGGAGGCCCAGGAACAAGAATAGGAGTTGAAGGGCTATGTTCCAACCACTGGTTCTCATGTTTTGGTGCATTTTAAAGAAATTGTAGATTATTGTATTGATAGGATTTATGGAGTGATTTCATTTCATCGAAAAGTAACGTGTACTTCACGAATGTGTATTAATCCAAATAAGGTAGTTCTGTCTTCATTTACAACCATCTGTTGAAAATGAATTTTTATGAGTTGTCTTTTCAACACAGAGAGAAAACAGATGTACATTTAACCCAAAGCACAGAATTGCTCAGCCTATTCTAAAGCTTGATAAGATGTCTAGGATGTCATACACACAAATTAAAAATAAATCTGTTTACTTTGTGTTTTTATGGTTTTATTTATAGACTTTTGTTCTACATGAAATATTAAACTGTTTAACTTTCAAACCTGATTCAGCCCCAAGCTACCTTGCCTTCTACATATTCACATCATCACTGAACCTTTATTTTTAACAATTTAAAAGAAATAAATTTGATTTGAGCTTACTGAAAATGTCAGATTATTGCTCAGAGATGATAGCAAACAGAAAGGTCCACAGAAGAATAGAATTGGCAGAAAGGGAGACTCGCTGACCTTTCTAAGCAACAGCTCGGAGATTAGTTAGGTAGGTATGTTAACGACCTCAGCTCTGAAGACTGTCAGCTACTTTACCAGAGCTCAGTTGCATCAAGAGACATTAGGTTCTTTCCTGTTTGCTATAAAACATTGGAGAGCCTTTCTGTAGGAGTGGATACAAATGTCTCTTTCCCTAAATGTTAATAGACCAAATAAAATTCTCTCTCTCTCTGAAATGATCTTTTCTGTTTCCATAACAGTGTATAACATGTCTTCAGAGCAGAGCCAAATATTATAGTGCCTTGCTTTCAACTTGTCCGGAGAATGCTTACAGCCCACAAAATGCTTGTCAATGGAGATAAGGAGAAGGATTAAATGTCATCTCAAAGGTTCCCGGGCAGAGAATCAGAAGACTTGCTTCCATGGTTTGACTATTTTTTACTCATGCAGATAACTCCTTTTGAGTTTTAGTTTTCTCATCTTTAGAATTGATTCTGCCAGTCTATGATATATATGAATTTTTAAAATCCCATGATACAGGACGGAATAAGACAGAACAAGAGATACATAAGAAGCAGTTCCACAGCAGGTCAATCTAGAAATCCCTAGAATCTCTTGGACATGGAAAACCAAAGGCTATAACTATGTCATTATTTTATTATGAAGCCTTAACTGACATATATTTTTAATATCTCTATAAATGCATTTATAATTGATGCCAAATTGCTTATCTTATATGCCATTTTATTTAATAATGTCTTATATGGGCACATGGCTAGAAATTATATTATAGCCAGAAGTATCCAGAAATAAAACAGGGGGATCATATCACCTCTCTGCAGTTAATTAGCAAGTTAATAGAACTCTTGATTATTTTTTAAGTGCCACAGAGATCACTGGTTTTAGAATAGAAAGACTTTGAATCCCAGGACATTTTTTACCTCTGGAAATGACTTAATCTCTCTGAGGCTCAAGCTCCCCATCCATTCATAGGAATAGAGAGTATCATTAGGTGACAAAATCATCTATACCCACCTCATAGAAGTTGGGCTGGGGTCACTAACATGAGGTAGGATGTGTAAGCATGTATTGTAATGCTGTATACAATATTAAAAGTAATAATACTAATAAAACAAACATGCAACCAATATAAGTCTTTTCATTTCAAAGTTCCTGAATGTTTGTCTTTTTTTGCTCTGAGGAATGGTTGCACTTTGTATGATTGGGATCTTTAAGGGTGAGAAAGATAGGCAAAGAGTTGAAAAGTAATTGTCATAAACATTCATATTGCCCATCATTTCATAGCACCCCTTACCAAATGTAATACACATAGCATACAATTTAGGGTTTATTATTGCAAAATGACTACCACATGAAAAAATACTTGCTCCTATGGAATTATTTATTATATTGCATTTATTCTATTGTAATAGCAGTAACAGGCCCATAGCTATGAGATACCTACAAGATAGTATGCTTTGTTTGGAGATGGTATGTGTCACAGAGAGTGTCTAACCTATAAACAATTATTCCTTAATTATATACATTTATATTGCTCACTTTGTGGATTTTTCCTGGCAAACTAAATCCCATACTGCCTTTCCCTTGTCATTCCCTTAAAATGTGGAGCCATTTCGTTCCACCCACACACATTCTCAAGTGTGTACTTTGGAAATGAAAACCTATTTATTATTATCCTAAGCAAAACTAAGTTATGACAGTGAATCTGCTGCCAAAACAGACTCAGGACATCTTCCAAAGACAAACACGAACGATGTGAGGCCATCCATTTTTACCTACTTCCCTATTCCTCTCCAGGAAAAAAATATTCTACTTTATCCTTTTGGTTCAGATCTCTTTTCCTTCAGTTTGCCATCTTTTTCTGCTGCCTGAAATGTGCACTCTACTTGGTCAAATTAGCTCCTTGATGACATCAAATTTAAAGTGAATTAAAGAGAGTCACAAATTTTTAAAATAGAGATTCTCTTCTTCTAGATATGCTAATCACTAAATCCAGAGAAGAGCCTGGGAACATACATTTTAAAACACACTGCAGATGTTCCTTTGGCACATTTGGAAAACCACTGGTCCTGCCTAGATCTGAAAACCACACTGAAATTCCCACATTGGACGTTGTCTTAGCCCTGTGGCTCTTGACAGAGCTTATTGTCTAGATCTTGACAGTGAGGACCTCTCCTCTCAAAGCTCAAGTAATTCAACTGTACTTGTTGCATTTGAGAAATTATTTTAGTCCTGGACATAAATATTGCAAGGCAACTAAGTTGCCTAAATTAAGATAAACAGACACACAAAGAGCCCTTTAAATGTAACCTACTTACAGGGATCAGGGGCTTTATTTTTGAAAACCTATTTACCTACTTCAGCTTCTCTTTTTGAAAAGTGTGTTGCTTACAAAGCTCAGCTGGGGCAATTTACTCTTCTAAGAATCAATCAGATTTTCATACCAATTAGGATAATTACCAGCATAATTTAAACAGATTTCTTAATTATAGCTACAAATATCTGTCTCAGAGAAAACAAGTCCCAGCACTTTTAACAAAAGAGTTTTCTGTAAATAGTAGGTGAGCACTAATTTTCATGCCTCACATCAGTGGGGGAAAAAACTATTTCTTCAAGCATCCGTTTGCAGATCATAACACAGATCCTCCATCCTTGCTCCTACTCCTACAGCCTCAGACCTACATTTTTTTAGAATCAAATATTTTTACTCCTACCACCTCAGACCTACATTTTTTTAGAATCAAATGTTTGAGTGCACATCACTTCACAATGACAACCAGCTAGAAAGCAACATCTCTGACCATCTCATCAATTTAAAAAAGTTGTCTTGGATTTCCTTTACACTTAGCATGGACTGCCTCATTTTTAAGGAAACACTTGCCTGAGAAGCAAAGAGGGCTGGCGTTCGCTGTGCTGTGGCTTAGCAGCTCTCTGCTTCCATGGAGGCCTGATGGAAAGCACAGCCCTCACTTGTGTCTGATTCAGATTCACACAAGGAGAGCGTGGACCTGACAAATGCTTCAAGGGGGAGTTCAGATGGGTTCAGTTTAGCAGAAGGTCAGAACCCCCCTGTGTGCAGGCCAATAAGTGATCTGTGTTCTAAGACATGCCGGCTATGCAGGGAGGGAGTGATGCATAATTCATCACCATCTTTTTTGGAAGCCAAAATACATTTGCCACAAAGTTTCCCCTTTCGTTTAGAAGTCTAAGTGTATGTCAAATGGAATGTAATCATACACCTCAACTCTGTCAAATGTAATCTTCGGGGGAGTTATTTGAATAATAGCATCCAATTTAATTAACACTTCTGAGCATCCATGGGGTGCCTAGAAAGCATCAAACAGGTGTGCATAACGCAGAAACGACACTGCCCTGTGAACAATGTCATGCCAACAGAGACTTGGCAGCTCTATGATGCCAATGTTAATAATCAAAGTCAACATATAATGAAAATGTTATAAATTTTTTTCAAAAAAAAGCATAGATAATAAAAATGAGGAGGAAATCTTTGGAATCAACATGCAGCATCTCAACTTTTTGGAGGAACAACAGGCCAATATGGTGAAACAATTATAAAATCAGGCTGTGAAAAGTGATAACAGAAACCACACGTTCCAACTGCTATACAGAATCCACCGTGTCACACTGCTCCTAGGCTAGTGGAAGCTTCTGTGGATTATATAATCCCTTTCTCCTTCCCAGCCTTACATGCTTCTGTACCTACTTAAATGTGGTAGATAGTGAACTATGGTAGAAAGGCTTTGGAATAATAATAAGTCAGATTTACTGTTGGATCATCACTAACTGAAAGTACATAGACATTGTAGGAATGGGACAAAGCCAGGGACTCAAAACCCCAAAATGTAAAGAGTCCAAGTGTGTGCTAAAAACAAATGAGGCAAGACCAAGATGGACTAGAGACACATTCGTCTCCATCATTTGTTGCCACCCAGTATATAAATCTTGGACTGCCAGATTGTCTTTATTTTTCAGGAAAGCTAGAAGTCCAAAAATTGTATAAAATACAACTTTTAAGTGGTAGTATCTAATGCAAAAATTTTAAAACTTTGTAAGAGCCAAATAATACATATTCGTTGGTTGTGTTTAAGCCAGTTCACAATTCCTAAGTGGAGCACATCTGGGCAAAGAAAACACAAAGAATGAGGCCAGGTCAGAGATAATTACATGGAGGGTGCCAAAAAAATGTATATACATTTTAAGTTATATTATCCATGTATTTCTTTTCAAAGTTGAACTGAAGATATGGTTACTGGTCAAGTGCATCTAGACATGCTACACACATCCATTTTCCCTGCAATTTATACACTTTTGTGGAATAACAGATTTTGCTTCCAACAAGATATCCTAAAATGTATATATGTGTTTTGGGCACCCCTGGTATTTCTAGAAAAAAAAAATTATTATTTCTTTTTAACTCAAAATTTCATAATTCAAACTTTAAAAGCCTAAATTAATAGAAACTTAGTAGTACTTTACTTCAATACATATGCATTAATAGTAAATATGAAGGCATTGAACTTAGTGTTGTAGGGGACATAAATATGAATATGACATTATCCTTACTCTTAAGAAGTTTACTTTTCACTGTAGAAGGTAGGAAATTACCAGAAATAGTGAGAATACAAGAAGACTATGATGTCATTACTGGGTTTGTATAAGGTTTCAAAGAATAAATAACTTATATTTAGAATGCAAACATGAAAAGATTTTCTGGAAGAGTGAGTGAACTGGGCAGTGGAGACCAGATTATTCAGCAGACTAATGTCTATGGACTGCTCAGGCATAGTGTAGAGGTGTGGGATACAGTAATTAGCAAGGCACAGGAGACCCTGCCCTCAGGGAGCTTACCTTTCAGTATAGAGTGACAAATAATATATAAGAAAGGAAACAAACAAACAAAAAAGATGTTCAAGTACTGAAAACACTAAGAAGAAAATCATCAAAGATCCAGGGGTAAACCTTGCTCATCCATTTCCAATGGTAGCACCAGTCACTTAGAACATCCAGGGGCCCTGAAAAACCAAACCTACATCTGAAAACAGGTTGTGCTAATGTCCTTAG
Organism: Arctocebus calabarensis; assembly: GCA_963573935.1. Taxonomy (NCBI): domain Eukaryota; kingdom Metazoa; phylum Chordata; class Mammalia; order Primates; family Lorisidae; genus Arctocebus; species Arctocebus calabarensis. The sequence goes on from CAUYON010121581.1 coordinate 53,708, forward strand.
AATTGCATAAGGAGCCCTATGTAGGGTGGGCAGGCTCATCAACAGAGATGTCACATTTAATTTGGGAAGCCAGGCATGAGTGGTTCTGAAGAGTGTTCCATGCAGAAGGAACAACAAGAACCAGGCCAAGAATGGAATGAGCTGGACGTGCTTCAAGAACAGAAAGGAGGCCAGTGTGGCAGGAACAGTGAGTGAATCGGACGTAGCACAGAAAGGTTGAGGTCGGTGAGGTAGACAGTGGCAATTATTTTAGGCCATGCTGAGACATTTGATTTTCTTCTGGTTGCAGAGAAAAGTCACTGGACAATTTTGAAAAAGAAATTAACATGATCTGATTTAGGCCTTTGAAAGGTCAGTCATTAATCTTGAATGACATACAGTGTTGAGGGAAAGGCAACTATGGAGGCAGGGGTGCCTGTGGGAGGCTGCTGTGATATTTAACACCTTGGGCTGTACTTGAGCAAGACACCATCCTTCTTACCAATATGCTACACCTCTTACCAGTGATGTAAAAGAGGGCTATATCTTATCACATGACCAAGATGGCTCAGAGACCCCCCTGATAGACAGTGCCATGACAATACTGGCAAAAATGCATTGTCATATTAAATAGCATCGAATGGCATGCCTGTGACGGGTTTTAGTATATTGTATGACATGGCTCACCAACTGATAACCAAGTTAAGGGATTGACTTAACTTGAAGTTAACTCAAATAAGATAGATAAGATCTGTCTGCAGGAATGATTCAGACAAGAAATTGAGACATATTATATGCCACCCCAAACTCTGCTATAAATAACTATGAGTTTTTTCTTTACTAGTGTAAATAATATTGTCCCAAATACATAGCAGTTTGCATTATACTGCAGCCAGATTTTCACTATTCTCTTCGTCATGGTGATTACATTTTTTCCAAGGAAGTATACCTGTATTAATTTAATTTTCAAACTGAAAATTGGAAAGCCCTTAGTATAAATGTTCCTTCTCTAATGAATAAGGATCATTCATCAGAATAATTTAACTTCAAATGTACCCACTAAAATAATTACAAAGATACTTCTGAGATTTAAAAAATAAAACACAATAAAAATTAAAACCCACAAATTGAAAAGCAAGTAGGATTGAATTAATTTTCTAGGGTTGGATATGCTCTACATCTACAAAGGCAAACAGAGACGACAGAGACAGACAAAGAGAGAAGTGATACAAAGAGAAGAGAAACAGACATTCACAGAGAGAGAGAGAAATAGTAGAAACTGAGATGACAGTCACGGACAGAAGGACAGGAGACAGACAGAAACACAGAGAACAGTGACAGAGCAGCAGAGAGAGAGGCAAAGACACAGAGAAGCAGAGAGACAGAGAAATGAAGACAGACACCCAAAGGAACAACAAAGCAAGCAAGAGGCAGAACTAAATCTAAAATCTATTCACATAAATAAGTAGTAAAAACATAAAATGCATGAAAATAAAGCATGAGTTTGTTTGTGTGTATATGTATAGCATTTGTGTGTGTATATACATTACATATACACGTATATAAGTGTTATAGATACATATGTTTATGGAAAAGTATGGCAAGATGATCATTAATTCCTGATCATGCTTGCCTCTGAAGACTGAAGATGGAAAGGGGAAACGAGACTGAGGGTGAGTTGAAGTAAACCTTATCTCTACCAGGAGACAAATGTGGGTGTACACGCAAGAGTGTACCCTCATGTGTATAAATGAAGAAACCATAAGTTACTAACAGTTGCAATTCTCAATGAAACTCTTCTGTTTGTGTTGTAGTATTCTTTGTGTTTGTCTATTTTCCTAATATCTCAAAAGATGAAGATGGTTAGCAAGTAGGTTAACTCTCAAGAGTTTATTTTGTGATAAGTAATCAGTTATTATATTTCACAAACATCCTCTTTTTTACATTTCAACTTTTTAAAATTTCAGATTAATATAAGGGTACAAATGATTAGGTTACAATCTTTACATTTGTTAGGTAAGGTCCCTGTTGTATTTTTGTCCCATTCCCAGCAGGTGTGCCATAAACCCTGACATTGTGCCCATTAGGCGGAGCACACCAATCCCCCTCCCACCTCCCCTATTTCCCCAGCTTAAATTAAATTGAGTTTTTCTCTGTGTGGGCATGTATTAATTTCTCTTCATAGCTGATCCCCAAATGCCTTAAGACTAAAAAGCAAGAATGTAGTACATTACATTTCAGATAACAGAAGGTGAGGGAGATGATATCTCAAAAATACAGAGATCATAGTTCTTCAGCAATAAAATCACAACAGATGATAACAACCAACCAGTATACAGTTCTGACACTCCCTGGAGATGGTCAACCTTGAAATTTCCTTTCTATTCCTTTCATTGTGAAAGGAATCTCTTAATTCCACATGTGCAAAACACAGTGTGTTTCTCAACGGCAGGCACTTGGACGCTCTTTTCACTCATGAGACAATGGTCTATAAGACTGTAGGTATAATTCAGAATTTATAAGCATGCTACATTTACATAATAAATTATGGCCTGCTAAAATAATTCGCCAATATAAGATTCACACAAACAAACAAAGTGATTGTGTCCCTGGAGTGATAGGCCAATGAATAGAGGATTTGCATTATATGCTTTACGTAAATATAAATAAAGTATAAGTTATACTATAAATACACATCAGTTTACATAGATAAATATACATAGATATTACATTTTACAAACCAGTTGAAATGGTTAGGGTATACCTGTCCTTCAATTTTTATTAATGAAGAAAAATATTTATATACTCATAATAATTAAGGCCAAATAGAATGAAGGTGAGCAAAAACGAGACTCTTATTTTTAACACAACATAAAAATAATGATGCTATTAATCCGGCAACAGTCATAAACTCACATTTAAGAATAGTTATTCCTTATATCTTCCAAAACACTTTCCCCAAGTACAATTGCTTAAAATTCCCCAAATTGACACAGTAGGGTTCTCTGTGCATCACTACGTAGAAATTTATTCAAGTGGGTAGTTGACAGCATGCTGTAATTACATCTGCTATCATCTCTGGTTTGATAGGAAAGTAATGCTTTCCTCATCATTCATTGTAGCTTCTGTATACAGGAGCCACAGCAGTTCATGGCATGTACTCATTAGCTGGGAAATCCACATGCCAGGCTCTGCCATCTTTTGTGGAGTTGTTAGTTAGCGTCTGGAAGGTTTGTTTTGGTTTGAGTTTTTATTGATTTTTAATTATTTCATTAGACTCACCTACTCTTCAGTTTCATTGAACTTTGATATGAAGCTATAAGACATATTTTCAGAAACCACCTGATCCTTTCAAAATAATCTTATCTGAATTTTCCACTTATTGTTCACATTACTAGTTATGCTTGTACTAAATGAGGCTCACAGGAGAATTTTAGTATGGCAACTTTCTTTTTCCCAATTCCTGATTTCATACAAAATAGCCGTTACATTACAAAAAACATATGCCCTCACCTGAGAGTCACAGTTTCTGAGATACCTTCTGAATCCCTTTAAACTCTCCTCAGAAATATTTAGGAGCTCAACCTTAGCCTGAGTCAACCCTACAATTTTAACTCCAAATTTGCAGGAAACTGTGGAAGAAGATACTGGCAGACTCAAACAATAAATGAATATTAATTAAGTACCTAATGCATAACATGTAGTATGCAAAATAACACAAGGTAAATAAGAGAAATAGCATATCTACAAGAGCCTGTAATTTATCTATTATGATATCATATGAAATAGAGAAAAAATGCTAAATATAGAATATTAGAATTATGTCCTTAATTTACCAAAGCTTTGCATAGTGTTTAGTATTTTGCAGGAAGTAAAATATGTAATTATTTTATATAACATTTTATAAAATCTCACTAAAACTATTTTATATTTGCCAGCTCTTATTAACAGAATGAACAATAACAAATCAGGCTTTTCAAATGGTTTGAGTTTGTCACAATATCAATACTGTACTTTTCCATAATAGTGAGACTTATGAATACTTTGAACTATGTGTAGCTCAAGCTCTGGAATGGCCCAAAGTATAAGACTTCTTGAGATTCTTCCCCTGTTTTGATCATTTAAAATCGATTCCTTTACTGTCAATATGTCATAGGAAGAACATTAATGTAAGAAATTAAATCAAGAATCCACACCCAACTTGGTTACTTACCAGCAATGGAATTTCAAACTAGTCATTTTTAACCTACCAGAAGCTCATTTCTATCATATTTTAAATGAATAGGTTGAAAGAGATACTTTCCAAAGTTTCTTTCAACTCTAAGAGCTGTCTCACAGACTTCTGGTGAAAATATAAATTGCTACAGCCACTTTAAAAAATTATTATTTTATCTAGTTAAGTTGAAATTACGCATATTCTATGACTCTTTACCTCAGGAAACCCACTCCAGCCACTGCAACCCTTAGAAATATGTTCAGGATGTTTAAGATAGCACAACTTATAGTATCTAGATATTTATCAATAATATAATGGATAAATTATTACACATTCATTCAGTGGCAATTAAAATTTGTTACAAGCACATGTATCAATATAGCTCAATATCATAAATGTTATGTTGGGATTTCTTTAAAAATCACAATAGAATGATAAAAATGCTTTAGAACTAGATAGAAGTGACGGTTGTGCAACACTGTGAGGCACTATGTGTCTCTAAACTGTACACTTTCAAAATGGTTAATGTTAAATCATGTCAATTTTACTTCAATTAAAAAAATGCTTATATCATGAAAAAAGCACAATAGAATACATACTACATAGTTTAATTTCTAAAATATTTTTAAAAGACAAAACTAAAATGTTATCATAGAAATGCAGACTTAGGGGGTAAAACTATACTTACATGAGAGTAATTAATTTTGAAGGATAAAGAGGTTGCATAGTAATAGAAAACATGAGTAATTCACTTTATGGAAATTCATTAAGTTGTGTGCCAAAGATTTTATAATCAAATAAATTGGGGTTTCGAGTAAAAAGTCCACCAACTATTATGAATAAGCAGGAATTCAGGAAGTACTATTCCTGAGAGCTCTTCACAAAAAAGCTATTACAGAACAAACTTGAGACAACTAAAATAACTAGAAAATCATTGATATGAAGACTAGTAGTGAACATTAAATATATATTTATCTGAAGAAATAGGAACTGAAATTAAATAATGGCTATAAGGGAGACTGTATGCCACATAATGTCTTCACAATCTGAAAATAGAGAATACAATGACTGAAAACTAGGAAAGAATGGTGAGATTGTGTGAAAAGTGGAATAAATTTCTCCACCATCTGATAGAAATTAGCTCAGAATAAAAGGATTTTACTTCAAATTAGATGCTTCAACAGACAAAAGACAGAGAGATCAAAGTTACTTGTCAGTCTTGATGTAGTTCATAAGAAATTACCAATAAATAATATTCATTTATTAAGAGTGGACTGTTATTATAAAAGTTACTTGTATACATCTAATCCTTTGTACAAAATTTAATAGGGAAAGATACACCAGTCAATATAAAAAAAGGGACAATGAAATAAACTATAGCATGAAATGTTATATATATACATGCATGTGTATAAGAAAAAAAATTGAAATCAAATAGATCATCTAAAATAACAAAATACAACACTGTACTGCATATTAGAAACACAACTAAAATTTTAAACAAGAGAGATTCAGAAAAATTTTAAGGTGGATAGTGAATACAAGGAAAATGAAAATAAAGAAAACATAGCAGCCGCAATGTTTATCTTTGAAAAAGAATTTAGAATAAAAAAGCATTAAAAGGGAAAAAGAAGACTATTTTTAAATACTAAAGGTTTAGTTCACAATGAAAATACATGTTAGAGATTAAAATTTCCATTGCCAATAATACAGCAAAATCTTCCATAAAGCATAAACTACAGAATATTCAAACAGAATAGATAAAGATATAGTGAAAAGATTTTTTAAGACAATTTGACATACTGCTTTCAATCTAATGTCAAATGGACAAAAGATTTATAGGAATATAGAATATCTAAGTACCAATAAGAAGATATCGTAAGATACACAATAAACCCTAAATCTCAATAGAATGTATGCCTTTTTCAAGGTTGAACATAACATTTATAAAAATGCTGCCTCTTAGGCCATAAGAAACAGCCAATTAATACCAAAATTAAAAATAGTATATCACATTATGACCAAAATGTTACACAAAATGAGTCTTACCCCAGAAAACAACCCAAATCAAAGGAGAAATATGAAATCTGATTATAGAATTATAAAATTGTATAATCCTTTATAATAACATCAATAAGTACACAATACAAATGAACATAAAGATAGGGCTAAAGCAATTAACAGAGGAAAATTTATAGCATATATGCATTTACCAATAAAACTGAAAAAAAAAAATCCAACTTAAACAGCTAGAAGAAAACAATGAATTACCCATCACCAAAAAAGAAGAAAGGAGTAAGACACATTCTTTAATCAATGTTTCTGAAAAAAGATTTAAAAAATAAACAAATATAAAAGCCAGTTATTTGAAAAAGATCAACAAAACAAAGCTAACCTAATTCAAAAATGGGGGTGTAGGGAGAGAAAGTCAATATAAACAAATTAGAAAAATAGACAATGAGAAACGGACATCAAAATAAATGCTATTAGGGGTGGAGGCAAGATGGCTGACTGGAGCCAGCTTTCCACAGAGGCTCCTGTCCAGAAGGAGAGTTAAAGGGCAGAAGTTTAGCAAGAAAGCTGATGGTTCATATCTGAGCCAAGAGAGAAGGTTGAAGAATGAACATCAACCCTGCTGAGGTGAGCTGCGACCCCAAGGATACAAACAGAAGGTACAAAAATCCATCGCCAAACAGACGAGAATCCCTTCCCCTATGAGAATGGCTTGCAGTATACTCCATACAAATAAGTGAGCAGAGTTCAAATATCCTCCCATTTTATCCCATGGGAGACACCCTCTAAAAATTGGACCTCCTTCACCTACTGGGGTGCCATGGCACTCTCCTGCTAGGCACAAAATCATATAAAGCTGTATATATTCTCTACCTACAATTTTGAATTCCCAGCATTCCCGTCCACTCTCACCCCAAGGTCTGGAAGCCTGTCCCCCATGTAGTACAGATTCTTGGGCATTTTCTCGAGGGTGTGGATGGAGCATGGGCTGTTGCTGACCTGTACTGATCCTCTGGTATGGGAGAAAGGAGAGGACTGTCAGCTGAGAGGAAAGCTAAGCCGAGAGGGAACCACACAGGAGTGGCGGTGCCCTGAGGCACAGAGCTAAAATCTCCCTAAAAGGAAAAGCCCAGGGCTCGGTGCCTGTGGCTCAAGCGGCTAAGACACCAGACACATGCTCCTGAGCTGGTGGGTTCAAATCCAGCCCGGGCCCACCAAACAACGATGATGGCTGCAACCAAAAAATGGCCAGGCGTTGTGGCGGGCACTTGTAGTCCCAGCTACTTGGGAGGCGGAGGCAGGAGACTCGCTTGAGCCCAGGAATTGGAGGTTGCTGTGAGCTGCGATGCCACAGCACTCTATCCAGGG
>CAUYON010121583.1:0-19801 GCA_963573935.1 Arctocebus calabarensis
AAAAAAAAAAAAAAAAACACTCTGGAAAATAAGCATTATAAACTACAATAATTAAGGAGTTTGGTATAAGAAAGGAGAGGTCAGTGTAACACTGAAGGACCCAGATAGCAACTTTAATTACACAGAAATTTAATATATTAATGATCAGAGGGGCATTTCCAGTTAGGAAGGTGGAGTTTTTTGTTGTTATTGTTTGTTTGGGTTTTTTTTTTTTTTTTTGCAGTTTTTGGCCAAGGCCGGGTTTGAACCCATCACCTCAGGTGTACATAGCTGGCGCCTTAGCCTGTTGAGCCACAGGCACCAAGCCTTTTCCAGAGTGTTGTTTTTTACCCTTTTTGAGATTTACCTGGCTATGCTTCATGTTTACTTTCCCCAAACAATTGTTTATGTCGTTAAAAAGTAAATCTGGGCTCGGTGCCTGTGGCTCAATGGGCTAAGGCGCCAGCCACGTACACCTCAGCTGGCAGGTTCGAATCCAGCCTGGGCCGTCAAACAACAACGACGGCTGCAACCAAAAAATGGCCGGGCGTTGTGGCGGGCGCCTGCAGTCCCAGCTACTTGGGAGCCAGAGGCAGGAGACTCGCTTGAGCCCAGGAATTGGAGGTTGCTGTGAGCTGTGATGCCACAGCACTCTATACAGGGTGACAGCTTCAGGCTCTGTCTCAAAAAAAAAAGTAAATCTGGTTGGCAGTTTGTGATTGCATTGCATTTAGATCAGTCGATGTTAAAAAAAAAAATCAGTATTTCTTCAAGATTGACTTTGGATCCAAGAACAAGGTGTGTCTACACCAAGTTGAGTCTATTACATTGCTCCCTGGCTACCGAGACTGAACAGCAACAAGCCCATAGGAACCCTTCCTGATTTCCAGGCCAGGGTACAGGCCTGCTTCTGGGACCCACTTAGCCAAGACTCTGGCCAGCTTTCCCACTGCTTCCAGACTTCTTTAGAGAATGTGACCCTGCGAGTACCACGCCAAACAGTGCACATCCACCAAGAATGGTTATAAACTGCCCTGCTGTTGTGGAGAAGACGACATTGTCCTTGTGCCTAAGGACATGCAATCGTGAGGTCATCTGCTACGTTGAACTTAACAGGGTGGTTTAAGGGCACTTAACAGCAGGGCGACCTTGACGTAGATGGTAAATTCTTCCAGCCCCCTCCTTGCTTCTCACCTGGCTCAATGGTTGGGAGGATGGGAGGACAAAATGAGGCAGACATCTTACACTCCATGGCTGAATCCAAGAATCAGCTCACCTCGACAGCTGCCATCTCCCTGCCTGCTGCCCCAGAGCACCCTAGTCCAGCTGGTACCCCAGCCTGCACGCACCTTCCTCTGCCCCATAAGACATGCTCACGTCAAAGTCAGAAGTAAAAGATGTTTATTGTTCTACAGACACTTCTGAAAAGAGATCTAATTGAGAAAATATACAAAGCATTTAAGAGTTTCATCTCCAGAGAGCACCTAAGTCTGAGTGGAGGAGGGGTCAAAGCCGCCCTCTTCAAGGCTCAGGGCTGAGAACAGTTAGCGTATGGAATCATCAGTAAAAACATGCAGAGTGAGAAGGAAAAGGAAAAACACTGCACCCCCCCAAGCAGAGGGGGCAGAATTTCGGAACAGAGGCGGCAGGGGTACCAGTGCCAGGTGGCCCTCTCCCTCTCCTTCCATTTTATCTTTTAACACAGCTCCAAGCTCAGAGCAAGCAAGAGCCGCACCCACTCAACAGAACCGCTGGCTCACCTCCACTCCCTGCGCCTCTGCGGCACTGGCCGCCTGGGCCTCCGCTGTGGGGACCCCGCTTGTGCTCCTGGGGCCAGGGCTGGGGCCCCAGCTCCTTGCTTCTTTGGTTCCACTCGGAGAACGATTGTGCTCGACAGACTCTTCCCCACCCTCCAAACTCCCCGCCCCTGCTGGTGGGCTGAAGGCACTGACAAAGGAGTCCCAGGAAGCCCCCAGGACAGCCACCTTCTCTTGTGCTTCCCTGGCATTCCCCCCCATCCTCAGGCCAACCCCCAGGCCTAGAATAGGAACAGTGGAGGAAGTGTGTCATCAAGGAAAAAGCCTTTTGGGACTTTCTCCGCTGTGCGGGTTTTTCTGAAGCCCCTGCTACCCCCTCCCCCCACCTTGCCAGGGCCGTCACAGACCCAGCTTTCCATCCAGTCCTGTCCCCAGGCTGCCAGTATGGCTGTGGGCCTGGACCCCAGAGGACCCTATTTCCAGGTGGTGGGCACAGAAACCATCTTGGGGTACCCCTTCCAGCCTCACACTGGGAGGTCAGCAGAGGTGGGGGCTACGAGAGGTCACAGCTCTGGTACAGGGAGTTGGCATGGCAGGAAAGGTGAGACACGTCACATCTACAGAAAGGTGTCCAAAGTACAAGCTAAGCAAGGGGAAGGAGGAGGGCCAGACAGTGGCCAGAAAGAAGAAAAAGGAAGAGGACAAGGGCGGGGTAGGCGGGGGGCCTCACACCACCCCACAGATGAGGGTCTCCACCACGAAGGTGTTCTCGAAGTGGCGGATGGCGTTGCAGTTCTTGGCCCCACGCTTGTTGATCCCTGGGAGGAGAAAGAAACATCCCAGTGAGGCCTGGGTCGGCTCAGGACCGCTGGGCCACAAAGACCACCAGCCTCAGCGCCTGACTCCCAGATTCACCCAAAGTGGCACAGTGAAGTGGGGAGACCTCAGAGACACCTCCCTGCTGTGTGACCTCAGGGGTGTTAGTTAACTTCTCTGTGGCCCAGTTGCCTCATCTTTAAAAGGGGCAGCAAGAATGAGGAGGATGCTGAGCACCAGCAACGTGCACTCTTGGAAGGGCACAGACTGTAAAGCAGCGCCCAGCACACAGTAGGTGCTACTGCTGCCAGCTGGGCTAGGTACTGCCCGAGCATGGCTGGGGTCTGGAGCCCAGGGCAGCCACAGGGGGCGGGCGCAGCTGGCCACTCACGCCTCCGGGTAGCCCGGCGCCGCAGCCGGTAGGTGTCCTTCCCGTTGCACAGGTGGTAGATGAAGGAGCCCAGGGCCTCCTTGTCACTGACATGCTCCGTGACCACCATCTCCTCCTGGATGATGTATGTCTGTGGCAGGTAGGTGCCTCTCTGCAAAGGGAAAAGCCACAGCACCGGGTCAGCCCCCGTGGCCCTACTTGACCCCTCACTTGCAATGCCCATCCACAGATGCCCCCCTTCTTCATTCACAGACCCCTCGGCCAGCCCTTTTGATGTCCCTGGCCGCCTCCAGTTTGTGCCCAACCCTTGTGACTACACTGCCAGGAGCTATGTATGGCATAAGCATAACTCAGGACATGGCTTTGATTGTGAATGAAGCCAGTCCTGGGGTTCTCCAAAGAGGGGAGAAGCAAGGGAGAGATGCCAACTTTGGGGACATGGAAGCTGGGAATAGCACAGGCGAGACCCATCTGGGTGCAGGGCCCTTCTGCCGGCAGTGGAAGGACAAGACACTGCAGAGATAACCCCTCTACCATCACCTTCACGTTCATGAGCAGCTCCCAGAAGTTGCGTGGGGGCAGCACGATGGTGGTATTGAGCTCGATGACGTAGCATTTGTCCAGGGAGATGTCGTGGTAGGCAGTCAGTCCCTGAGGAGGACAAAAGGATCATGTCAGCCTTCCCTAGGCCCTGGACCTTCAGAACCAGGCACCCCAGATTCCTGAACATCTGGGTGGGTGCTCCCTTTCCTGCTCCTCGCCTAGCCTGCTTGCAGGGGGTGCCACATAACAGACGGAAACACCAACTTCTTCTTCAGGGTTACAAAGCCCTTTCTTGTGGGTTTACAGAGCTGAGGTTTGGGGACCATGGTAATGCCCCACTGTGCATTTTATCCAAAGGTCCAAGCCATCCCTGGGGATAGCCTGGCCCTCAGCAAGAGATGCTCTATCCTGGGCCTTCTGTAAGTTTCTGCTGGGAGGACATCCAGGATGCAGAAAGAACTGATACTCACAATCCCCTATGAACTTTTAGGAAATGTGTGAGGGGTAGAGACAGCTGGGAGCCTGTGTCTCACTGGCCTCAAAACATTTTGTCGTTGGGAACAAAGGTGTGAAGGTGGCTACCTCCGGGTCAGAGTTGGTTACTGATGGGGAAGGGTACAAGGGAACCTTCCAGAGTTCCAGCAAAGTTCTGGATCTTGATCTGGCTGGTGCTACACAAATAGATACCTCTGCAGAAATCTACTGGACAGTATGCTCAATGCACGGATGGTGAGTGTGCTACACCTCAATGTGAACAGAATCAAGGAACACGTGCCCCTGCATGATGGGCAAAGTCCACAGCTGCCAAGTGGCCAATGGGAAAACTGTGCCACCTATATGACAAGTCCCTGGGTGAAGCCAACTGTGGACACCTCTATACAATTTAGGTTACACAGCACGTATCCCAAGGATGCCTCTTGCCCAGGGTCCCTGAGGCCCCTCTCAGACCAGCCCCCAGCCCTCGGCTCACCCGCTGGAAGTCGTGGATGATGTCTGCAGGGTCACCACCGCCAAACTGGGGCACAGGGACGTTGATGCGCTCATAGTTCTCTTCGAGGTAGATTTTCACATCCTCTTCCAGCTCCATCTGAGCCCGGACTTGGGAGGACAGGGAGTCCTCATAGAGCACGCCACAGCGGAAGAAGTTATCACGGGCCAGCTGAGCGGAGCAAGAGGGAGGGAGGGAAGGAGGGAGACACACACACACAGACTCATCATGCAGGGCACTCAGCACTGCCACCAACCTACTCACTTACGTCATGCCCCGAGGCCTGGGAAGCAGAAGGGTGGGGACTATGAGATCCACTTCACAGATGGAGAAACTGAGAAATATGGGGTGTCTGGTCAAAGCCTGGGGCTGACTGAGGTGAGCTGAGCCTTGGACAAGGGACGATCCACCCTCATGAATGGAAGGGCGGACCGGGCCTGCACCTGCCATCTCGGCCTACAGAACTTGAGAAGCACAAAGGGCAGGTAGCTGGAGGCAGCACCATGAGATTCTGGTGCCACCACCAAGCCCAGCCTGAGACACTTTGACAGTGTTCACTGTCCCCATGTGTTGGCCAGCCTAATCACTCACCAGTAGGTCCACTCTGCCGATTCTCACACCCCCAGAGGCCCCTGTGGATCTGTGCTTGGGACAGGCTGGGCTGTGATCCGAAGAACCTCCCTCCTGTTTAGCCTGAGCTCTCCTGAGAATGCTCCAGAGGGCTGCCCAGGGATGAGGGTCCAAGAGAGGCCAGCTGCAGGGCTGGCACCTACTGTGGCAGCACACAGTGTTCCAGGACACAGACCCAGAGGCTGCTCTGAGGTACCCCTGTGCCCACAAACTTGAGTAAGGTGAGCAGTCTCAGGAGGGCAGGTGTCAGGGAGGAAGGGCCAGACAGGAGGCCTGGGCCAGGGTCTACAGGGGAAAGTGAGCGAGCAAGCCTGGAACCAGTGGGAAGCTGACCACGGTGCGGGCGTGGGACATAATCAGGGTGATGCTGAACAAAAGGGGAGGCCAGCAAGCATGGGAGTGAGGGTTTCAAGGGGAAAGCTCCAAGGAATACAAACTCTTCAGAAATTTCCATCATGGAAAAGCTGGGTGACAAGAAAGTTCAATACTTAGGGGTGGGAGATCACTTTGGGTCATAAATGACTGGGAAGTCCCAAACTTTTTGTCACCCTGAGATTCCATTTGTCCCTTTGAGCTACTTATAATTTATTTACCTTGGGTTCCAAGAACTTGGTGACACTCTCTCCCTCCCAAGTCTGGGTTGGCCAGCTTTGTGTCCAGATACCCACAGTTTTGACCCTTGGGGGAGGTTAAGACTTTCTCAAGTCCACCCTCCTGCTCCTTCAAAGAGACAGAGGAGATTGTCCACCCATCCCTCCACTTTTCTTGTTTGGTAAACCAAGTGTCCCTGCATGGGTGGAATTAGGTCAGCCTTAACACATGATCTGTAGGCACAGGGTCCAAGGTCTAGGCCTAGGAGGGGATCAAGGAGCTCCAATCTTTGGTCTAATTCCTCAGGGTAACACTGTGGGAGGGACGCTAGGGCCGTCACCTGGATCCAAGCAAGACTACCCAGAACAGGGGCTGAGGGTTGGGCTGGCCTGGGCCCAAGGAGACCCCGGGCAGGAGAGAGGGTGCTGGTCTCCTGGACTTTTTTGAGTACTCACTTCTGCCTGAGGGCGTGTCCAGGGCTTCCCCCTAAGACCATCCACTGTAAAATACACCACTTCCCTCTGCTCCTCACTAAATGCCACCCTTCTCTGAGGCCCCTGCCCAGCCTCTTACCTGAGCCAGGAAGAAGTATCTGTAGATGTAGACCGAGGCGAACACCAGGCCCATGAGCAGCACGACCATGCCCATTGACAGGTAGCACACGCCGCCCACCGAGCCCCCCTTCTTGGAGCGGTGGCAGGGGGGCTGCTCCTCCTGTGTGTGGGCAGAGGCACGGGGTCAGGTGGGGCCCCAGAGGGCAGGTAGGGAAGGAGACACCCTGGAAGGGGAGGGTGCCCTCACTAGCATCTCCTGGTCTCCTCCCAGCTAAAGAGAAACCGAGACCCACCTTGAAGCCACCTAATGGGATCTGTTGGGATACAGCAGGTGCATTCTGAATTATCTGCACGCTGTCTCTTTCATTATCCCAGATGTGACCACTGCATGTTCTTTCAAACATGGGTGGGGGAATGACAGATCCACTCTAAAGCGGGGTGCATGGGACAGACTGGGCAGGGGGGGAGCACGTGGAGTCTGCGAGAGGGCATGGGTGGTTGTCTCTTGCCAGACAGCCCTGGGCCTGTGATCCACACTGGCCCCACACAGGCCCTGGCCAGCAGTGTCAAGCAGGCTCTCAGAGTGGAGTGTATAGGGTGAAGTCTAGAAGCTTCCACAAGGTAGGGGGCTCCTGCCAGGAGGGTTATCGTGGCTGTTAGCAAGGCCAGGCCAGGCCGCTCCTGGGAAAAACCTGCTCTGGCACCAGACTTGGCTCAGGACCTTAGCAGCAGGGCTGCCAAGAAGCCAGGCAGATACAACTCCGGGCCATGCTGGCAGATGAGGTTGTTGAGGTATAAAATTCAATAAATGGCTTTCCCCGGAGCCCCAAACCAAAAGCCAGCAGGGGCCCTGTCACCTGTCTGTCCTCCTTGCTTCCCCCAAGCCCTTGTTCACTCTTGGAGAGGCTGCAAAAGCCAGTGGCCTATCTCTGCCTACAGTGTCCACAACCTCTCCACGGTGTCCAGATACGGCCAAGGGTGAGGTGAGAGGTCAGTCCCCACGGACCACCCCTCGACCTCAAGAAGCTGAGGCAGTATAGGGGCAGCAGGGGTCTAGCCCAGGAGCCTGGAACGTCTCCTTCTTCCCGTGTACTACTCTGAGCCTCAGTTTTCTCATCTCTAAAATGAAGACAGACTCAGTGACCTGTCCGTTCTTTCCCAGCCAGACATTCTCAGGTTATGGCATATTTCCTTTCTCCCTTCACCCTGCAGGGGGTACCAGGAAGGGTGGGGACAGAGTTTGCCTCTAAGTTACTCTGATGCCTCTGTGCTTGGCACTCTCCCACGCCCCAGCCCCAGGGAAAGGTCAGATTAGGTCTGAGGGAGGATCTTCCCCTGGCTGGGCACACTCATGGCAGACCAGCTGGCCCCAGCATATGCACCATGGGATGTCCCCTGCACCTGAGCCAGCCCTCCAGGGAGTCCACCTGGCAGGTGTGGGAGGTCAGACCATTGCCCCTCACTGCTGGGTCCATCTGTAGGCCTAGGGCCTCTCCCCACCTTGGCCCTGCTGCTGCAGTCCTGTGACCACGCACTTGGCTGGCAGCTCCCCAGCACCTGGGGACACTAACCAAGACCATCAGGTAGTGGCACACACAGCTGGGGCCGCAGAGGCCTCAGGGACAGCTGATGGCCAGAGGGGCTGCACAGCTTTGACTTTCCAATGGTCTTCCAGGGGCAGCTTGGCAGTGACACCACAGCCAAGGTCTGCCAGCATCTCACAGGGAATGAGCCACTCTGGGGCTCCTGCAAATGAGGCAGCCAGGGAAAGCGGCGGCCCTTCTGACCTTCTAGTTGTCATGGGAGGATGGTAAGGAAAGGTGGCTGACCCCTATACAGGCCAAGCTGCCCTCACTGGCCCCCCACAGGCACACTGCAACCTCCCTCCTCAGGTCTCCCTAAAATGTGAACTGATGTCCAGGACAGGGGTTTTGCTGGGATTAAAAGAGACAAAGAACTGAAAGCCCTTTGTAAAGGATAAAGTGCTAGATAAAAATAGCAGATCTTTATCAGCCAAGCCTTTCCTTTTTAGGGCTGACACGCCGGACAGCTGTTGAGCCTGCACTGTGGCCATGCTTTTGCTCCTGCTTGCTGAAAACCAGAGACGCTAGGTTATAAGAACTGCTAAAAAACAGAAAGAAAAGTCAACGCACCACATGGAAGAGCCCAGGGCCTGCTCCACAAATCAAACTCCCTGACAAGGTGAGGCCTGCTAGCTTATGGCAGCCTTCCCACTGGGCTGCAGAGTCAGGCATCTCCCTATACAGGAGGAAGGCCCAGGCAGAGGAGATCAGAGAGGATGGGGAGGGAGGAGGTGGAATTCAGTGGCCACAGCTGAATGGCAATGGTGGCCAGGGACCCAACTGTGAAGTCTGGGGCTTCCCATCTTACCTCTGTTGGTAGGGGACACTCCCTCTTATGGTCCAGGCTGACAACAGCTCTCACTTACCCCGACTGCCACCCCGTAGCACACACCCAGGGCTCAGCCACTCTTGCCATCTACCCAGCACCCTTCTGGCCTGTGGGCCAAACCCTAGAAGCATCACAACTAAGCAGCAGGTTTGGGAGGTAAGGCAGGTGCAGAGGCTGCTGGGAGGAGACCAGAGGTGCTCCTGCTTAGAGACAAAGGTGCTTCTGACCTAAAGCCCCACCTGGGGTGAGGGGGTGGCTGAGTCCTGCCTTTGCCTACTGAGCCCAACACCACACAATCAAGACAAGCCTTAAATTCCAGAGTCCTGGAAGCCTCCCTGGCTTCCTCAGGCCTTGAGGCAGACTGTGACCTCAGGGTTAGCACATCCACCTAACTGGGGCATCAATGGGGCATCGGGCCAGGCCCTTGCCCTTTGGCATCTCTGGCCAAGTGGTTTCCCCACCCCAAATGCTTCACCTGTCATGCTGGAGACTCAGAAAAATGCTGCTCCTCATACAGTAGTTACTAACAGCCAGGCAGTTGGGGGATGAGGGGGTCCCATTTAGAAAGCAGAAAAAATATTGCACGTTTCCAAGGCAACAGGGCCCTCTGAGTAAAGTGCCTCCTTGTGCACTGGTGTGAGGCATGTGAGTGAGCCAGGCATCCAGGGACCGAGGGGCCTGGGCCTCCGCCTACCGCCCCTGAGGCCTGCAGTGGTGCTCATTAAATGATTTAGCAAAGCCAGGGCCAAAATGGTCAGGGGAAACCAGCCAACTGCAGCATTAACTTTGCAGACCCTCACAGATGAGGGGAGAGCTCTCCAGCTCCCCTCCCTCGGTAACAGTTCCAAACGGACTGCCAGCGGATTAAGTATGATTGCGGACTGCAGGCTGCTTGGAGTGTGCCAGCAGCCAGAAATGCACTCCCTGTAGGCCCAGGCAGAGGGCTGGGGGCATGCGACTCTCCCCTCCCTTCCTCACATCACTCCTGCTCCCCAGCAGCTTTCCTTCCTAGGCCCCAGAGGCCACATGGGTGTGTGTGAGACAGACATACAGCCTAGCTAAGGGTGAGAGGAGTAGACAAATGCCCCCTGTCCACCTGAGTGTGCACAGACATCACCTGGGCACAAGTCAACAGGGTCAAGGGACCCCCACTGCCCTGTCCTCTTGTCCCAATTGCGGATGGGCAGCATCTGTGCGGATGCTGTGGCCAGTGAATTCTCCATCCTGACAGTCAAGGCATCTCCAGAGAACAAAGGCTCAGGCAGGGCAGAGGCTTACTGCTTGCTAGAACTCTCAGTGAGGGGGGGAACTTGGAGAGGCTGCAGGGTGCGGATGAAGGGGTAGCAGGGCTGTGCTTCTGTGATTTTACCGTAAACAATTTTTTCTCACTGAAACTCATCCTTGCTGGCAGTCTGCTGACACAACAGCCTTGAAACATGCAAGGACGGTGCAGAGAAGAGAACAGAAAAGAGGGAAGCGCGGAGGGAAAGTAGGAAAGCCACCATGTGCACGCCCAGACAGAAGACCTGGGTGCAGGCCAGCTTCTTAAGGTCCTTGTGGCCTAGTGCTCCTAGCCAATGGGCACGGGGCGCTGGAGAAGGAGGACCCAGTCTGGCCAGACCCACCCTCCCGGCTGGGGACCCTCCTTCAACACTCAAGCCTCCGGGAGACCCAGTACCTTCTGCCCATGGCCTGAGGCCAGGACACACACCGAAAGTGAAATCTGAGCCCCAGGTATGCGGGCTGGGGGAGGGGAGTGACGTAGTCATTAATCAAAGGCAAATGTCAAGGAGAAAATTACAGAGGTACGAAGATGACTGTATTTAACCTGTTTCTCTTCTCTTGCAGCCCCCAGCCCATGAGTCTG
Organism: Arctocebus calabarensis; assembly: GCA_963573935.1. Lineage (NCBI taxonomy): Eukaryota > Metazoa > Chordata > Mammalia > Primates > Lorisidae > Arctocebus > Arctocebus calabarensis. The sequence continues at coordinate 10,529 of CAUYON010121583.1, forward strand.
TACATGCCTACACCTGCACATACGTGTGTATGCACACATGCAGGCAGGGGGCGGTGTGTGTGTGTGTGGGGGGGAAGAAGCGTGCAAGAAGCAGAAGGGCCTTCAGTGGGCCTCCAAAGAGAGGTACAGCCAGAACTAGGTTGGGCGGGGGGTGCTTCATGCCCAGCCTACTTCCCAAGCTGGCTGGCCAGGCACCAGCCCCCATGGGTGCAGGTTTTTTACCGCAGAGTCAAAGCACCACATGGAGGCCGGGCAGCTGCAGCCTCAGCTGGGCCCCCCTCCCCCAGCCCCTCGCCACTTCCTTCCAGCCTCAGGTCTGGGGACAAAATCCTCCTTGTGTTTCAGTTTCTGCTCAGAGGCACGGGGAGTCCGGCTCTGGGCCTGGGCGCAGGTCTGCAGGTCACAGGTCAACTGCTGTCCCAGAGCACTCACATGCTCCTCTGTGCATCAACTGTTCCTTCCAGGGTTCATTGTTTCAATCGTTTTGAATCCACTTCAGGCACCAAGGAGGCTTGTGGGGTAACTCCCAAGCAGAAGGACTAATAAGCTTTCTTGTGTGTCCCCATTTGTACTCGAGCCCCTCCTGGAGAAAGCAGCTCTCTGGGCCTCCCTTCTGCGGCCTACCTTCAGAGAAGGCTGACTCCCAAGGGGGTGAGGAGGGGATGTGCCCACTAGCCAGGTGGGGTACCAGGAGGCTCTCAGAAGTCAAACTATCTTCCAAGGCTCCAAATCTAGCAGGCACAGGCAGAAAACATGCATTGTCTTCGCATCACCTCAGGGTCACAGGAAGCTCTGAGTTTCCCAGCACCCCATAAAGGTGTAGGGATTTTATTTCTTCCTCTTGGTGGTGCCCCTGCCCTTGCCAATTAGCCCAACTAACAGTGCTTAGGGGAGGAGGCACTCCACAGGCTCAAGGCCATTACAAACAGCATGCAGGAAGATGTTGATATTTCCATTCATGCTGGGTGAGGGGGAACAGAAGACGCTCAATTTGAGCCTGATTAAAAGCCAGAAGCTGGATGTCAGTAACTCACAGGGTGATGCTGGGCCCCACCACCCTGCCCAATGCCATATGCAGCCTGCCAGAGATGTGCTGCTCCTGCAAAATTTGGTGGATCTTCTGATGGAGTCAGAATGTCATCCTCCCATTGTCTGGCCTGGTCCTCCCTCCTCCCCAAATCTCTCTGGGGAGAAACAGCTAGGAGAAGAAATGAGCAAGAATGGGCCTCCTGCCCTCATCCCTGCCTCCCCACCCCCCACAGTGGAGGCAGCTTCCCTTTGGTAAAAAAGTTTTTTTTTTTTTGAGACAGAGCCTCAAGCTGTCACCCTGGATAGAGTGTCGTGGCATCACAGCTCACAGCAACCTCCAATTCCTGGGCTCAAGCGAGTCTCCTACCTCCACCTCCCAAGTAGCTGGGACTACAGGCTCCCGCCACAATGCCCGGCCATTTTTTGGTTGCAGCCGTCATTGTTGTTTGGAGGGCCCGGGCTGGATTCGACTAAGCCAGCTCAGGTGTATGTGGCTTGTGCCTTAGCTGCTTGAGCCACAGGCGCTGAGCCGGTAAAGAAGTTTTGAAGAACCACTTGCAAACTTTTAAAACTGTAGACCACCCTCTTCAAATACCCAAGGCTGCCCCCCCCCACCCCCCCAAGCTTCAGGTGAAGGTGAAACTAATCTGGTGGTGGTGCACAGCAAACCTTCAAACTGGCCTGGGTGGTCGCTTCGGTGACCACCACACAAGGATAGAGGGATTGCCCAGGCTCCTGGCGTTTTTCACCCAGGGTCTCAGCTCAGGCTGACACTCATTTCTGAGGCCCCTCTCCAGGGCCCCGGTCATCCTCTGCAGGTCCCTAATACCCCTGGCAAGATTGAATCTGAGCCACAGAACTTGGGGAGGGCACAGAAGCTTGCAGCTGGAGGCGGAGGTAGTGGACAAAGACTTTCTGAACCCTGACACTATGGAAGGGGAGGCATTGGTGATACCCAAGGCCGCCAGGGGCAGTGCCTGCGTAGACACCTTTGCCAGGACACAATAAAGCATGGCTGGCTGTACCACTCTCCCTCGCCTCCTCTCCCTGCCCGCCATGCGTCCTGCCTCTGCCGGTTCTTCCCCGACACGCTCCACGCAGCTCAGATGGTTTTCCACGGCGGAAATGCCTCCTCTCCCCCAGGCCACAGGAGGAGGAAGTCGGAGGGGGCGGGGCGCGCAGAGCCCGGAGAGACTCGGGATGCGGAGGGCACAGGGGCAGTGGAGAGCCTTCTCGACGGCGTGGGGAGGGGGCAGCCCAGCGGGAGGGAGGAGAGGGAGCAGGGAGGCCCAGAAGGCAGGGCGAGGGGTGGGATGAGGGCGCCGGCTGGTTGGGAATCATTTCCATTTCATCACTTTCTGGTCCGCCAATTCCGGAGCAGACCAATAGCACATCCTTCGCCCCTCACCCCGCAGTCCTCCATTTGGGACTAAATCAACGCCCCCTCCTCCTTTGTTGGCACCAGACACCCCCTCCCCAAATTTCCCAGCCAATCAGGCCCCACCGCCCTACTTAAGGGAAACTACGTCTAAGCCTCCTCCCATCCCCCACCTCACGGCTTTCCCCCCTTGATTGGAACCAGACGCATACCCCCCACCAACATTCCCTGAACTTCTTCGTACCAGGCTCTCCCGACCCCATTTTGGAGCCAGGCATCCAGGGTCCCCTCCACTTGTGGAAGGGGCACTTGAACACTTCCCCACCTGAGGACTAGCGATGGACCCCCTCCCACTCTTCGGACTTCTGCTTTGGGTTGCCGGTTTAGGACAGGACCCAAGCCCCCTCCCCACTTTGGGGTGGACGACCCACTGGGGACTTTCCAACCCAGCTGCGCTTAAGGCTCCAAGGGGCCCTAATGCTCGTGGGACAGTCCCCCAGAAGCGCGCCTCGGTGCCTCGGCCCCCACCCCTCTCACCCGAGCCGGCGTCAGCAGGATCTCTGCGGCCGGGGCCGCAGCCGACGCCGAAGCCTTATCGGCCTTGTCGGCCTTGATGCCGGCCACGGCGGGCTGGAAACTGATCTTCACCATGACTGCGCCGGCCCGCGCGTCCGCCCGGCAGCTCCTGCGCGTACAGCCTCCGCCGTGCAGACTCCGTCTATGCAGCCGCCGCTCCGAGCGCTGCAGGCACCGGAAGTTTGGACCCCGCTGGCGTCCCTCTCTCTAACCCCACCCCCAGTCCTGCCCGCCCCCCGCGGGAGGGCCTCGGCGCCCGCCGCGCCTGCGCCCCCCTCCCGCCCGCGGGGCCGCACTGACCCCTGGCGGGCGCGCAGCTGCGGACCCGGGGACGGTCTGGGTTCCTTCGGCCGATCTCTCTCTTACTCATTCGCTCACTCATTCATTCAGTCGTCACGCACGGATTCGCTCCCATCCCGCTCCCTGACCAGCATCCGCACAACAAGTCTTTGTTAACACGGTGTTTGCCAGGCAAATGCAGCTGCAGGACGAATTCCCCATCCCCCCCACCCCACTTTGCATCCTCCTCCTTGGAGATGCTGAAACCTCCACGGTCTCTGCTCCTCGGACCCGTCCTTGGCGGGTCAGGAGGTGTTAAGACTCGGCGCCTCCTGCCCCGCCAAGGTTCTGCACTCCAAATCCATTTCGCGCTCCTTGGTCCTCCACCACGCTTCTTCCTTCATCCTGTATCCTGCAAACCCTTCCTGAGGGCCTGGCGTGCACACAGCAGCTGAGTAATGACGGCAGCCCTTGCTCTTTGACGCTTTTGTGTTGGCTATACTGAGTGACTGGCTCCGTCCGTCCAGGGGGTTCCTGGCGAGAGGTCAGGGTCGGGCCGCGCAGGCTGGGCAGAGGGCCAGCGGGGCACAGAGTGGAGCCACCTCAGAGCCTGAGCCTCCTAAGGGCAGGTGGGAAGATACCCAGGGCGGGTGTCAGGAAATTCTATAGCCCTGCAAAGCGTCACTGGCATTGGGGAGAAGCAGGGCCTTTGTTGCTGGGGTATCTCTTGGCACTAAGTCCCCGGATCTTTCCTCACTGTCCCAGGTCCAGGCAAGGACGGTGCCCAGCAAACCACACACAGTGTTGTGCTGAACGTCCAGCTTTGGCTCTGCTCCTGGGCTGACAGTGGAGGGCAGAGAGTCGGCCAGCTTGTGAGGACAGTCCAGATCCTCCACCAACTTCTCCTCTTACTCCTCAGGTCTTGTGTGGCTGCCTTGGGCCCTTGGAGCCCCCTGGACATCTTGGCTCAGATCTTGGGTGAACCTAGCACCCCAGGTGGAGAAGAAAGAACGTCTAACATCTGTGGGAAGCAACAGGGCAGAAGATGGCAGGGCAGATGGAGGACAGGAGGACCAATTTGGTTTGGACCAGAGCCAGAGAGGAACATGGTATGTCCTGCTGTTCGTCAGCTACCCAAACTCCTGTGTGAGTCTTGGCGTTTGGAGGAGCCAAGCTTCCAGGCCTCGGTTGGTGCTGCACCCCCCAACATTCATTCCTCCCCTAAGGGCTGTGTGTGCCAAGCATTGTGAGAAGCATTATGTGAACCCTGTGGCAGAAAGCAGAAACGCCCAACACACATCCCAGCAACCAAGGATCAAAATCATGTTAAACCAGCCTTCTGCTGCATTCTTTTGCATGCATTAAATCATTTTATTTTCATCACAGAGCCTGTGACCTTGTGTTAGTGATAGAAACTGGCATGACCAGCACACCTGGACACCTGGCATGACCAGCAAGACAGGACAGGCTTCTGATTGAAGCATCCCTGTGTGGGGTTGGCAGGTGTGCACCCCCACGCCTGTAGTCCCAGCTACTCTGGAGGGTAAGACAGGAGGATCATGATCATGTAGGCCCAGGAAGTAGAGGCTGCAGTGAGCTTTGATTGTTCTTCTGCACTCCAGCCTTGGCAAGAAAGTGAGACTCTGTCTCTAAAAGGAGGAACAAACCAACCCACCTGCTGTGAACATTCTTGTGCAAATGTTTTTGTTGATATGCTTCTTAGTTTCCATTAAGTAAATAGGATCAAAGAGGACGGGTGAGGTGGGAATTGTCCACCCCAGCAGATGGACATATTCTGTCACTAACAGTGTTTAGAACTGAGGGTGCGTGGTGATAATGCAAAGTAGATTAGTGTTTAGTAATTTTATTATTGCTTTTAAATTCTCTCCAGAAACTATTCCCCCTTATTGCCTGATCTGAACAGACCACTCATATGGACTCTTTCCCCCCCACCTTGGTACACCCTGGGAATGGAATTCCTAGTCTGTTTTCCCAAGTAATGATGCTATTTTACACTCCCACCAGCCATCTATGAAAGTTCTAGTTGCCCCGCAACCTCTATAATGTTTAGTTTTTTAATTTAGCAATTCTGTTGATATATGTTGTATTTTGTTGTGGCTTAAAGTTTCACTTCCCTGATGACTAATGGTGTTGAGCATCTTTTCATGTGCTATTGGCCATTTGTAAATCTTGTGAAGTGTCTGTTCAGTCTTTTGGTCATTTAAAAATATTACTGTTTTTTTAAATTACTAATTTATAGGAGTTATTGTATATTCCAAATACAAGTTCTTTATAGTATATATTTATTATAAATATTTCTTCCCAGGCTATTAGCATTTTAATTTTCTTATATTTGTCTTTTCATGAGAAGTTTATAATTTTATTTATTTTATTTTTTGCAGAGACAGAGTCTCACTTTATCGCCCTCGGGAGAGTGCTGTGCACTTCTTTTCATGAGAAGTTTATAATTTTATTTATTTTATTTTTTGCAGAGACAGAGTCTCACTTTATCGCCCTCGGGAGAGCACAGCTCACAGCAACCTCCAACTCCTGGGCTTAGGCAATTCTGTTGCCTCAGCATCCTGAGTAGCTGGGACTACAGGTGCCCGCCACAACTCCTGGCTATTTTTCTGTTTTGCAGTTCGGCTGAGCCCAGTTTGAACCTGCCACCTTTGGTATAGGAGGCTGGCTCCCTACTCGATGAGCCACAGGCACCGCCTGAGAAGTTTATAACTTTAATGAAGTTCAATGTATTAATTTTTTATTCTAAAAAATTCTTTAGACATTTCCAAATTGGAAAGATATTTTTATATGTCTTCTTTTAGAAGGTTTGTAGTTTTAGGTTTTACATGAAGGTCTATAACCCGCTTTTATTTATTTATTTATGTTTTAATGTATGGTGTAAGGTAGGGCTTGAGGTGTATTTCTTTTTCATATGGTTATTCAGGTAGTCCAGTATCATTTGTTTAAGAAACTTTCCTTGTCTCATTGAATTGTTTTGGCATCTTTGTCAAAAGTTAATTGACAATATATTTCTGGACTCTGTTCTGTTACATTGATGTTTTTCTATCCTCATGCCAATTCAATGCTATTGATTGCTGTAGATTTCTAGTCAGTATTAAAATGTGTAATATGAGTCTTCTGATTTATTCTTCTTTTTAAAGATTGCTTTTGTTTTCTAGATCTTTGGATAGTCAAATAATCTTTAGAATTGGCTTATCAATTTCTATACAAGAAAACCTGCTGGGTATTAATTGGGCTTGTGTCAAATCTATAGATCAATTTTGGGGAAAATGACATCTTAACAGTATTCATGTCAAGTCCATAAATGTGGTATATTTCTCTATTTCTTTAGGTCTTCTGTAATTCCTGTCACTAATGTTTTATAGCCTTCAGTGTAGAGGTCTTGCATAACTTTTGTTAAATTAATGCTGATTTTGTATTTCATGATGTTATTGCACTTATTTATTCATTTCACTTCCAATTCTTACTGGTAATATATAGGCATAAATGGATTTTGAAAAATTGATCTTGTGTCCTATAACCTTAATATATTTATTAGTCATAGTACTTTTTTATAGGTTTCTTGGGTTTTCTATATACATAACCATGTTGGCTGCGAGCAAAGACAATTTTACTTCTTTTCTCAATCTTTATGCCTTTTGTTTTTTATGTTGTTGCTGGATTTTCTTAAGGGGGGTGAGTTGGGGAGGGAGAGGCTTACTGGTTAGTGATGAGGGTAGCCACCTTTTTTTTGCTCCTACAGAGAAAGTGTTCACTACTTCATAATGGATATAATTTAGTGGTAGGTTTTCCATAGATGCCTTTTGTATTAGATTCCTTGGGCTGATGTGATAACATAGGAAGAACATAAACAGACCCACCAATGGCACCTCATTCTTGTCACCATTTCTGACCCATGAGTAACTGCAGTTTTATGTCCTGCAGATTGAGGAGATTTGCCTATTTTTAAAGACTTTACACCTATGAATCTCATGATATGTGCTGTTTTCTGTACAGCATCCTTGACAGTGTGGTGGGGAGAGCCATCCACATGGTGTATATTGCCAGCTGGTTCATTCTCAAGATTGTATGGTGTTCTATCATGTACCACAGTTGGTAGATATTTGGAATGTTTCCAGTTTGGGGCTGTTACAAACATCCTGGCATGTGCCCTCACTGAACATATATACACCTCCCTGTTGCATATGTACCTACCTGGAAACTGAGTCTCATGTTCTAATGCGTGATATTTGCTTCTCAGACAGGAGGCTAGACTTTCATGGTGGAAGGCCATGTTCCTCCATACCACTTTGGTTAAAAATAAAACCCAAACCACAACAAAACAAAGCTTCTACAGCTCTGTCAGTAACATATACACCTTTCATAGTTATTTTAAGCACCCCTCAATTTTCTTGGTGTTCAAACTGTAGTTGAGTGGAATAAAGCAACTTTAGTGGTGACATAAAACAGCCTATTAGGAATACCACATAGATGCTCTTCACGGCGTAAGGCCAAGTTCCACACAGCAGCCACCAGAGGTGGTGGGCACCAGCTGTCAGGGCAAGAAACAAAGCCCTTTGTTATAGCTCAGAATCTTCTACCAGAGCTTTCATTGTCATCTTGCCACATTTGTGGTCTCAGGTATGATCCACCAAGCTAGACTTGTGCTACTGAAACATTTTGGTGGAAAGTGCTTCTTTTTAGAGAGATTGGCTTTGGAGATAGACTCCTACCACTTTCTAATCCAAGGGCTCCTCAGAGGAGATCCTCATTCTCTCCAGGTACCAGGACTGCAGGAGGAGGAGGCTGGCTGGAAACGGTCACCCCAGGGGTTTTGACACATGCTGTCACAATAAAGTAGTTGGAAATATGACGGGCAAAAGATTTCCTTCACAATAGCAACTATGAATGTAGCATTCTTAGGGACAAATTTTATAACCTGAGTACAAAGAAAGCCCCTCAAATTCCACTGAGGGTACAAAGCTAATAAATGAAGAGACAAACTACATTTTGAGATGGGAAGATTAGTGTCAATTCCTTCCAGAATTAAAATAGATCCAATCAAGATCCTAATAAGTTTCTGCAGACAAGTAGAAAAATCATTCTAATATATATTTGATATTTGTCTTGCAGTTGCTAAGAACTTTGAAAGAAAAAAGTAACAAAGACTAAATATTTCACCATAATGGCAATAACAGTGCTAGAAGAAAACACTGATCAAATGTAAAGTTTAAAACAGAGACTTTCTAAGTGTTTAGAAATCATGATGGAAAATTTGATATACTTACATATCAGGAAACACTATGAATTAAATACAGAGGCAGATGTCAAACTGGAAAAATTCTAGTGATTTTTGATGGATGCAGTAAAGGTCAAGAAATGTAGTCTTTTTAACCAGCTAGGGATGAGCTCACTTAAATGAGTATTACTAAAGAAGAAAAGGAAAATAGATAATGGGAATCAGTTGCAGTTTTTGCTGTAACATTTCACAATTACGAAAATTAAATTTACAATTAAAAATTTATAAAATTTAAATTATTTCAATTATTAAAAAATAAGAATTTATAATTAAAAAATTAAAACATGGTAAATGACTTAAGAATTGACACTAAGAACCTAGGGAGGGAACAATGAAACAAACCTAAAGAAAACAGAAGAAAGCAAATAAAAATGTAAGAACTGATAGGTATATTAAAGAAGGAGTCTGTTAGAAAGAAATCAATAGGCTCGGCAACTATGGCTCAACAGGCCAAGGTGCCAGCCACGTACACCTGAACTGGCAGGTTCGAATCCTGCTTGGGCCCACCAAACAACAATGACAGCTGCACCCCAAAAAAAAAAAAAAATGTCCGGGCATTGTGGTGAGCGCCTGTAGTCCCAGCTACTTGGGAGGCGGAGGCAAGAGACTCACTTGAGCCCAGGAATTGGAGGTTGCTGTGAGCTCTGCTCTGATGCCACGGCACTCTATCCAGGGTGACAGCTTGAGGCGCTGTCTCAAAAAAAAAAAA
>CAUYON010121584.1:0-56082 GCA_963573935.1 Arctocebus calabarensis
TTATATAGTGATCAAGGAAATGCCATGAAGGATATCTGTAACAGTACGATCAAAATATTTCTGAATGTATATGAATCGTGCCCTGTGATTGCACCAATGTACATAATTATGATTCAATAAAATTATTAAAAAAAAAAGAAAGAAAGAAAGAAAGTACCTGATGGAAATTTTAGCAACTTTATATAGTACCAGCTCTTTTAACAATCAGCTCTTTATTGGGGGTAGGGAGATATGGCTGACTTACATCATTTGCCAATTTCTGAGGGGTAAATATTCCTACCACAATGAATTTCAAGATAGAACCATGATGTCACAGAACAATGATTTGGAAAGACATATGCACAACTATTTGTGATTTGGTTAAAGCAAACTCCAGCCATTTTCAGCCCATTATTGTCTGTAAACATGTTTTTATTCTTAATCCTTTTTTTGTGCAAATGATGCACTTCAAAACTTCTAGTGTGTAATAGGAGGAATGTTTAAGCTTATTTTCACTTTGCATTTAAAAGGGAAGTAAAAGAGATATAACTTTTTTTCTCATTTAATACTTACTATCCATGTATAAAATGGGGGACAAAGAGTTATTATCTAGCTAACAAAGCAGCTTATTCAATGTCGGTGTTTCTATCCTTTTTACATTATGCATTTTATAGTCTACATTAATGGCACAATGCTCTGGTTCCCAGTGCCTAAGGTTGTATTCAATGTACATAATAAGTGAAAACTCACCCACTGGCGTACTTTTTTTAATGGTCCTTAATGTAAATGGCCCTTCCTTGATATGTCATGGATCTTGTTCCTTATACATTTTATCTTTGCTACAATTATTAACTAGTAATGGCACGTTCCATGGTTTGGGGTATAAATATTAACATGTAGTTACAGTTCTCTGGAAAAGCTGCTTTTTAGCTATTTTTCTTCTGATAGTCAATATTTCTTTTTAAATTATACATGTGGTTCTGTGTGTTTGTACGTGTGTGTGCACTGGATTTCCTCTTACTTTCTCTATGGCACCAGTAAAAAAAACAGATCTGAATGTCCAATAAAACCATTTTCATGTCATTATGCTGAGATACTGTTACCAAACTTCTGAGGAAAATAAGCTTTTGAACTAACATAAAATACATCTCTTATATGTAGCTACCAGAATCGTGAACCTTCTATTTATAATAATAACCCTCATTTTTATAGTGCTTTACAATTTTCGAAGGGCTTTTAAATGCATTTTGTCTTTCTGTAGACTTTTGCCAAAGGATGCTCTTGAGTCTAAGGTGCAACATCCTCTATTTGCATAGTCCAGATACTTGGCAAAAAAACAACACTGAAACAGGCTGGGCATGGTGGCTCATGCCTGTAATCCTAAGACAAACACAAGAGGATCACGTGAGGCTAGGAGCTTGAGACTAGCCTAAGCAACATAGCAAGCCCTCCTCACTACTAAAAATAGAAAAAAAATATTTCTGATTTAATTTTGGTTATTTCTTTTCTTCTGCTAGGTTTGGGATTAAATTGCTCTTTATCCTTTCCTTAAGATGATTCATTAGTTAGTTTGTTTGTTTGTTGTTTTTTGTATCTAACTTTTTTTTTAATTTTTATTAAGTCATAATTGTGTACATTAGTGCAGTCATGGGGCACAATGTGCTGACTTCATATACAATCTGAAATATTTTCATCGAACTGTTTAACATAGCCTTCATAGCATTTTCATAATCACTATATGTAGACATTGGTATTCTACATTTAGTAAGTTTCACCTGTACCCTTCTAAGAATATGGGGAAAAGGGCAAGGGAGGGGAAGGGAGGGGGGAGATTCATTAGTTTGTTGATGTGCTCTCTTTCTGTTTTTTGGATGTAGGCATCAAATGCAATAGATTTCCCTCTTAGGACTGCTTTTGCAGTGTCCCATTGATTTTGTTAACTTATAGCTTCATTGTTGTTATGTTCGAGGAATTTAACAATATCCTCATTTATCTCTTCCTTGACCCAAGCATAAGGTTATTTCATTTCCAAGCCTTTACATAGGGATGAAAATTTTTGTTGGAGTTGAGTTCCACCTTTATTGCCTTTTGCTCTGAGAAAATACAAGGTATAATTTCAACTCTTTTAATTTTCTGGGGATTTGATTTATATCCTAGGATCTAATCTATTCTGGAGTATGTTCCATGGACTGACAAAAAGAACATGCATTCCTTAGCTTTGGGATAGTGTGTTCTGCATGTGTCTATTAAGCCCATTTGTTCTAGGGGTCATAGTTAAGTGCTTTTTTTTGTTGTTTAGTTTCTCTTTAAAGGATCTGTCCACTTCTTCCAGAGGGTTGTTAAAGTCCCCAGCTATTGTGGTGTAATGGGATATCATATTGCTCAGACAAATCAAGGTCTGTTTCATAAATCTGGGAGCATTTAAGTTGGGTGCATAAATAGTTAGGATTGAATTGTCCTCTTGTTGTATTGTTCCCTCGACCAGAATGAAGTAACCATCTTTTTCTTAACTCTGGTTTCTTTAAATCCACTTGTATCTGCAAATACGGTTGTGACCCCTCCTTTCTTCTGATTTCCATTTGCCTGAAATAATTTTTTCCATCCCTTTAATTAAACTGAAAAGCTTCTGCATAGTTAAAGACCCAACAATCAAAGCAAATAGACAACCTTCAGAATGGGAAAAGATATTTGCATATGAATTTGATAACTAGAATCTATAGAGAATTCAAATTAATCAACAAAAAAAGATCAGACAATTCCATCTATCACTGGGCTAGAGACATGAACAGAACCTTCCCTGAGACAGACAAATGCTTAACAAACATGAAAAAAATGCTCATCGTCCCTAATCATCAGTGAAGTGCAAATCAAAACCACCCTGAGATATAACCTAACCCCAGTAAGATGAGCCCACATCACAGTCTCAGGGTTGCAGATGTTGATGCTGATGTGGAGAGAGGGGAACACTTTTACACTGTTGGTGGGACTGCAAACTAATACAGCCTCTTTGGAAAGAACTATAGAGACTCCTCAAAGAACTCAATAAGATCTCCCATTTGACCTCACATTCCCACTACTAGGCATCTACTCAGAGGAAAAAAAATCATTTTATCATAAAGACATTTGCACTAGATTGTTTATTTCTGCTCAATTTACAATCACCACAATGTGGAAACAATCTAAATGTCCATCAAATCAGGACTGGATTAACAAACTGTAGTATATGTATACCATATACTAATCATCCATATAAAAATGGTGAATTTACATCTTTTGTATTAACCTGAGTGGAGTTGAAGCACATTCTTCTTAGTAAGGTATCACACTAATGGAAACATAAATACCCAATGTACTCAATACTAATAGGAAGCAAATAGACGGTCTAATTCATGCCCACATAGGAGAAAAATTCATTGCAATTCAAGCTGGAGGGAGATTGAAGTGGGAGTTGGGGCACTCCTACCTAATGGGCACAATGTAGGGGTGTAGGGAACACTTTTGGGTGCAGAACACAACTATAAGAGATACTCAACCTAACAAATTCAAATACTGTGTCCTCGTTGTTTGTACCCTCATATTAACCTGAAATAAAAACTTAAAAAGAAAAACTTAGCCTGGTGTGATGGTGTGCACCTGTAGTCCCAGCTACTTGGGTGGCTGAGGCAACAGGATCTCTTAAGCTCAAGAGTTTGAGGTTGCTGTTAGCATTGATGATGCCATCACACTTTAACATGGTCAACAGAGCAAGACTTTGTCTCAAAAGGGGGGGGGCATTAAAACAAATAATAAGAATTCAAGATTGGAGAATAAAATGAAGCAGGTAATTGTTCATTTCAATCTTGGCTTTAAAACAATGAGTATAATTATAATAGGGGAGAAAAGCCCTCCCCAAATTGTCATTTAAATCTGTCTAAAGGGCTCGGTGCCTGTGGCTCAGCGGGCTAAGGTGCCAGCCATGTACACCTGAGCTGGCGGGTTCGAATCCAGCCTGGGCCTGTCAAACAACAAGGACAGCTGCAACCAAAAAATGGCCGGGTGTTGTGGCAGGCACCTGTAGTCCCAGCTACTTGGGAGGCGGAGGCAGGAGACTCTCTGGAGCCCAGGAATTGGAGGTTGCTGTAAGCTGTGATGCCACGGCACTCTATCCAGGGTGACAGCTTGAGGCTCTGTCTCAAAAAAAAAAAATAAAACTAAAAATAAAAAAAATAAATCTGTCTAAAGCAGGAGGAATTACCACTTGTCATTCCTTGCTGGATAATACACAAAAGTGACCTGAATTGCAAAAAAGAGAAAGGCTGGACAAAATAATTTTTGGAAGTTTACACGACTAGATTATGACATAAATAATATTTCTCATTTCACTCAATGGAGCTTAAACATCCAGGCCAATCTCCTGGGCAATCCTGTTGCAGTAGATGAAACATGAAATAATGGAAAGAGACAGATTTTATGTGACTTGACTTCAAACTGCAAAGGTGGTAAAAACTGGTATTTAGAATTTTCTACAGTGAAGTTATGGCTTGTAACTACCAGGACTGCTGCCAAGTTTGTGGGCCTGGCTTCACTATGCAGCATTACAACCCACCAGTGTAATTCCTCATCTGCCCCTGAGATAAAGGTCTAATTTAAATGGTATTTTTTGAAGCAGTTCTCACAAAGAATCTGGTTACATGCAAGATGATTCAAAGAAAGACAGAAATATCCCTTGCCTTCAATATAGTAAGTTCTCATTGATGAGATAAAGCAATCGCCATTTAAAAGTGACGATCCACAACAGTACATTAAAAGTCTTGGGAAAAGGGAGTCAATTCAAATGGTGTGTACAGGAAAAGCTTCCTGGAGAACACGGGCACTTGATCTGGGTCTTGAAGGGAAACTGGAAAAATATTGTCCTTAGCCACCTTTATTATCCAGCTCACAATACCGAACTGACTATGTTATCTGCCCACCTTCCTTGTTTATCTTTATATCATCTCATCTTTACAGCTCCAGTCCTTGGAACATCAGTTGACATAGCAGACATTCAATAAATAATTATTAAATGGAATTCATGTATCTCCCTGGAGTCTGTACAAAGAATCCTCCTAGAATAAATGGTTTGTAGGGGGAAATAATAAAACTACCTTCATGATGTAGTAGTGGCCATAACAATAGGAAAGAGGAAAAAGGAAAAGAGATAGTAATCCACTATTCACTTTTCTGAGTCAAAAAAAGAAACAGAAAGGAAAAGAAGACGAGCTCAGGAGGTAAGATTAACATGCAGAATAAATTACTTTTCAAATTAACATAACCCTTCAAGCCAGAGCCTCAGCTTTCATTCTGCCAGGTTCCTAATTATGACATCCCTGTTTCCCAATTAAAGGCTAATTAATCTTGTCAGCACCTTTCTAGAATATTAACTATTTTATTCTTTTAAAAGCTAGGCTTTATTAAGTTGAAATCTTTTAAGGCAAAGCAGTATATTTTAATGACTTCCTGATCTCTCATTTCATTTGACAACCTCATACTAAATAATAACTTTAATCTGATCGAAAGTTTAAGATAAACTTTACTACAGTCAAGCCAATGTGCTTCGGTTTGAAAAGCTCCTATTAGAACTACACTGATATAATAGTTCCTGGTTCTACATTCCTTTTTGGCAATTTCTATTCTTTCCTACAAAAATAACTTGATGCTCTCAGAGTTCCGTTTTTCCCTGTAGTACTCCACATTCATTCTCTCCCTATCTGGATGTAGAGCTGGGTGTAGAGTAACTTTAATTTTTCTTAGTTAGCTGATTCTCTTTCCTAGAAATTCTCCATTTTCAGCCACCCTGAGATTTCCCTTTACACCACACCTGCCCTGACTCTACATTCCACCCTAGCGTGGGCCAAGCTCATGAATGTTTATGGGACTGCCTGCAGCCAACCACTGGCGCCACCCTAGAACATCTGTTGTTTCCTCATCCTTCTCCTAACCTTTAGTGTCACCTCTTTGCTGGAATTAAGCATGTCTTTGACCAGAAGGTTTCTAGGTTTTACACTGTCTGCAGAATCACCTAATGTTCAGTCTGCCAGTGAGTTTGTTCCCAGGAAAAGGATTCAACATTGGCATGCATTTTAAGTTACTCTGCTGGGCCTTTACACTCAAAAAGCATTTGCCTAAAAGGGCCCTTTCTATGAAATCTAAAGCCTTGGTTGGTGATCATATCCCCATTTAGTCATATATTTTTCCAAGATTCTTGTTCTTCCACTTTTGTTGTCAGTAAGTAATCACTTCAGAAAAAGTAAAATTTAATTAGAATCCAGGAGAAGTCTACAGGAGTCTATGTTTCTTCAGAGGAAGAATCTAGAATTTTGTTTAGGACTCAGTGCTCATGTGTGTACGCATTGTCCTCATTCCCATGACTGACGCTGGATTTCGGACTTGGCAGTTTAGGAATCTGTTGATCTCTTTACTTATTTATGGGCTCAACTTTCATCAGATAGTTTTATATATGTTGATAGAACTGGAGTTCAGTAGGTTTTTAAAAGTCAGCATGAGAACTTAATCACTATTTGCAACACAGCTCTAAGGAGGAAATACAGTATAACCTTTGTAAGTTGAAAAGGCTGTAAGTTGACAAAGTTAGGTGCAAGAGAATGTCACAAACTGGTCAACCTACAGAGGTGGTCAACTTAAGGATCTAGGCTTTCTGTACATTGAGTATATGTGGCACATGTCGAATCTATGAAAATTAGGTCAACTTGAGGAGGTGGTCAATATAGAGAGGGGGTCAGCTTTGGAGGTTCTACTAAAAATACACATAAATAAATGTGTAGCAGTAGAACATGTTTCCCTACCTCATCTCCACACTTAGGCCCTACTCCTAATCCTATCAGAAGCACTAGACAACAACCAGCAGTAAGAGGGAATAGAGAAGCTCGTTTGCTCACTATTCCTTTTTATATGTTCCTTCTTAGTTCAATTTTCTTTTCCTTGAATTATATCCTTCAGCAAAGTTTGTTTGCACTAAATTCTTTCAGTCTTATTTTGTCTGAAAATGTGGTTTTGTTTTCATTTTTGTTTTGATTGAAGAGGAAATTTATTCCTACAAGAGAGTTTAGCTGGCTACAGAATTTAAGTTAATATTTGTTATCTCTTAACACACTTAGGAATATTATTCAACTGTCATCTCATTTTTATTATAACCTGGTAAAAAGTCTCTAGCCACTCAAACTATCATTCCTTTGTTGGTAACTAATCTTTTTTCTAAAACTCTGTAATATTCTTTTTGTGTTTGATGTTCTGTAGTTTCACTAAAATGTATCTAACATGTGGATTTATCTTTCTTTCTTTCTTTCTTTCTTTTTTTTTTTTTTTTTTTTGAGACAGAGCCTCAAGCTGTCACCCTGGTTAGAGTGCTGTAGCATCACAGTTCACCGAAACCTCCAACTCCTGGGCTCAAGTGAGGCTCCCGCCTCTGCCTCCCAAGTAGCTTGGACTACAGGCACCCGCCACAATGCCTGGCCATTTTTTGGTTGCAGCTGTCATTGCTTGGCAGGCCCAGGGTAGATTCGAACCTGCCAGCTCAGGTGTACGTGGCTGGCGCCTTAGCCACTTGAGCCACAGGGTGCCAAACCGGATTTATATTTCTTATTCTACCAAGAATAGGTTACATTTCTTGAAACTTAGGACTCCTATGTTTTATCAATGCTGGAACAAAGTCTTTGGTCTTCTGTCTTTGAATATCACCTCTCCACCATTCTCTATCCTTTTTATGGTGTCAGAGAAACAGAGGTTCACTCTTTGCCCAGGTTGGAGTGCGGTGGTATCAGCCTAGCTCACAGAAACCCAGCAACCTCGATATTCTGTACTCAAGCTATCCCCCTGCTTCTGCCTCCCAAGTTGCTAGGACTACAGGCATCCACCATGATACCCAGCCAATTTTTTCTATTTTTAGTAGAGAAGGGTGTCACTCTTGCTCAGGCTGGTCTTAAACTCCTAAGATCAAGGGATCCCCCTGCCTCTGCCTTCCAGGGTGTTAGGATTATAGTCATGTGCCACCCTACATAGCCTTCAACATTCTCTTTATTCTTTCTTTTGAAACTGCTAGTAGTTGTATGTTTCTTCTTAGACCCAAAATGTCTCATGTTTTATATTTTCCAACATTTTCTTTTTTTCAGAGCTTTCCAAATAATTCCTAAGATTTATCTTCAAGTACATTAATTTTTTAACAATATCAAATGTGTATATTTGAACTATTTACTAATTTTAATGTCTATTGTTTCCATTCCTAAAGTGTTTAAATATGGCTATTCTCTATTAGAATCCTCTTATTATTTTATTCCTTCTTTTATGTTATTTTAAGTATAAATATTTGACAGTTTCCATCTGATAGTTCTATTCATTGACACACCATCACTCACAGTGAATTGTTTCTACAGTGTTTTGTAATTTTTGAGTGTGAGATTATCTTCATTATAGCTTTATCTATGAAAATGTTATGTGCCTTAAGTTGAGGGAGTGTCCCTCCAGAGAGGTTTTGCATTTTCTTCTGCCAGTTGTGAGACCCTAAATCACTTGTATATTATTCTCTCAGCTTAAGAGTGCCCAGTCAACTATTTATTTTTACAAGATTTTACTGTGCCCAATCTTTGAAAGCAAGGTAATGGTTATATTTGCTTTGAAAACATTTCAGCAAGGAGTAAAAATAAGATTTTCAGCTGAAACATTCTTTGTAAAAAGGCTTAATATGGTCACCTGTTATGACAATAAACTATGCCAAATGCTTCTAGTAAACTGAAATAAAACCTCCAATTTATTCAAATAATCGAAATTAGGACCAGAAGTTTCTAATCTTCATGTTTATGACTTGTCATAGAGATAATTTGGGTAATTTATATATCCACCATATTTGGGGGGTAATACTTACAATTTCAATAATCAGGGATTTTTTTTCCCCCACTGAGCAGATTTAATTTGCAATATTTAATTCAGAGTTCTTGTTCAAGCTAACTCAACATACTTAATTGCTTGGTAGGCCCCCTCATCTGGTAAGCCTTTGATAGCTGGTAGTACTCCTCAAGATTAGAAATAAGTACAGAACTGAGGCTTTTTCCTCCAAAAGGGAGAGGAGGAAGCAAAGGGGACCTTATTCCCAGGATCTCAGTGTACCCTCAATGAAATTGGTTTCTAATTCGCATGATACTGAACACTAAACAACCTACAGGGCTTAGTTCCCTGGAAAAGCTAGAAACAAAGGAAAGGGGTGAGCATCTCTAACAGCTTGCACTGCTCTATGTGATTGGGGAAAAGCATAAAACTGAGGCTTTTCTTCCAGGAAGAAAAGATATGAGAGGACCTTTCCCTTAGCCTCATTTGTGCCCCTCAAGGGCTCAGTCTCTGTCTTACCTCATACCAAGCACTGCTGACCAGTGAAGATCTCTGCTACAGTTGTCCTGCCCCTTCCAAAACTCATGCTGAAACTTAATGTGGTGGTTTTGAAAGAAGAGACCTTTAAGAGGTGATTGGATCATGAGTGCTCTGCCCGTATTAGTTAGTGGATTGATCCACTCATGAATTAAGGGACCAGTGGATTAATGTGTTATCATCAGAGTGAAACTAATGAGTATGAAAAGAGGAAAAGAGACTCAGTTAGCATATTAGCATAATCAGCCCCTCACCAGGTGATTTTCTATATCCCCTTAGGACTCTGTAGAGTCCTTACCATCAAGAAGACTCTTAGCAGATGCAGCCCTTTGACTTTGAACTTCTCAGCCTCCATAATTATAAAAAATAAATTCATTTTCTTTATAAATTAGCCAGTTTTAGGCATTCTTATAAGCAACAGAAAACAAAGATAGCCTCTCTCACTCAAAATCAAATCCCACAAAAACTGGGAGAGGTAACTTCTTATTCAAATTCTCAGAGCAGAAAGCAAGGAACATCAATAATCAAGAACACAAAACACAACCAAAAACAGAAAATAAATCTCTGATAACCTTCCTAAAAGAAGCAGAAGTTTGTGGATTGCCTGACAAAGAACTCAAAATAATCATGCCAAATGAAAGGGGAGACATTACAACTGATATCACTAAAATACAAAGGATAATAAGATTATGAGCAATTGTATGCCAACAAATTAAATAACCTAAAAAAATTGATAAATTTCTAAACACTACAACTTACTAAGACTTAATCATGAAGAAATAGAAAATATGAAAAGACCAATAACAAATAAAATGATTGAATCAGTAATGCCATCAAAAAAAAGCTAAGGATTGGATAATTTCACAGCTGAATTCTACCCAAACATTTAAAGAACTAATACCAATCTTTCTCAAACTCTTCCAAAAAATTGAAGAAGGAATTCTTCCAAACTCATTTTACAAGACCTGAATTACTCTAAAACCAAAGCCAGACAGAGATGGTCCAAGAATAGAAAATTAAAGGCCAGTATCCATGATGCAAAAATCCTAATTTATTTTAAATAATATTATTTTCTCTAACAATGCGGTTAGGTTTGATTACTCTGCTTGAATTATGTCTGTCAATTAATTTCCTCTAGTTTTCCCTTTGCTTTTGTAGACATAATTTTAATTTGTCTAGCTCTATTTTCTTTTCTTTCTTTTTTTCTTCTTTTTTTTCTTTCTTTTCTCTTTCTTTCTTTCTTTCTTGCTTGCTTGCTTGCTTGTTTGCTTGACAGAGTCTCATTCTGTTGTCCCAGGCTACAGGGCCATGATGTCAGCCAAGTTCATAGTAACCTCAGACTCCTGGGTTCCGGTGATCCTCCTGCCTCAGCCTTCCAAATGGCTGAGGCTACAGGCACCCACTGTAATGTCCAGCTAATTTTTCAATTTTTAGTAGAGACAGGAATCCCACTCTTGCCTCAGGCTGGTCTCCAGCTCCTGAACTCAAGCAATCTTCCTGGCATGGCTTCCCAGAAATCTAAGATTACAGATGCGAGCCACTGTTCCTGACCTAACTCTATTTTCTATAGAGCTTAAGAACACAGACTCTAGAGTCTAATAGATCCGGCTTTAAATCCTAATGTGTTCACTTTATCAGTGAGGGTGCATTCAGCAACAAGTAGCTGAAAACCAACCCCATGAATGGCTTAGTGATGAGTATTCTTTTTCTCTCCATTCTACCATCCTTAGAATGCCACCGTTCCTGTCTGGTTTTCCTCCTCCCATTAGCCTGCTGCCTTCACATACCACAGACTCACACAGCGTCCAAAGGCAAGGAAAGGATAAAGTTTAATTTTTAAAAAGGAATAAGCTTCCTAGAAGCCCCAGAGTAGATTCCCATTCATGTCTCATTAGCTAAGTTGTGTTTCATTTTCATGCTTCAACTAATTACCTGACAAAGGGAAGAACATCATCATGATTGAATTAGACCAACTACAAGTCGTTCCCTTTAGCTGTGGAGGGAACATTTTCCCACACACACATACACACACTCCCAGTAATGAAAATAACTGGAATTCTCTTTGCAAAAAAATGGAGGGCATATCTGTTGGGTAGGTAACAAGCAGTATTTTCTTATCTTTCTAGCTATGTGATCTCCAAGAAATTACTGAACATCTCTCAACCTCAAGTTCCTTGTTTATTGAAGGCCGACAATATTACAGCAGTACCTACAGTATAGGTTTTGTGAGGAATAAACAGGATCATTTGTGAACAATACTTAGTGCCATACATGAAATATAAAAGTACCCAATAAATGTTAGCTATTAATTAGCCATCTCATTCTCAATGAACACTGTAATTAGATATCTTTTTTGATATCTAATCTGACCTTCCCTTCTCATGTAGCAGCTAATAACATCTTCTATAATAATCTAGCACATAATTGAAAGGTTTTCTTTTTTATGTTTATTAACTGAATTTCTTCTTTTTCACTGTCCCTTTGCCATTTATCCAATTTACTTGAAGAAAGGTACAAAAGTGGACTCCATACTAGACTAAAAGACTGACAAACAGTAAGAATAATAGGAAAATGACTATAATTTTGGCTATAATAAAGCTTACTCAGTTTGAAATGTCCAAATATAATACCTGCTTTTACAACAACCCATTGTAGACATATATCTGACTAATACTCCACCATAGCCCTCAAGCCTTGCTATGTCTAGCATGCCACGCCCCTTGTAATTATTTTTTCCTCACTATGCCTGTCCTTCTGGTTGATCTTGGGTAAATGCTTACATTGTGCTGCACACAAAATAAAAGCCTTCTTTCAAAGAAGATGCCTATGAAACAAAGATCAAAAAAAGAAATCTTCCCAATAGAAAGTTTCATCACCTTGATGTAACAATATCATCTTTGTAGTTACATAAGCTTTTAAAAATAAAGCACAGAATGCTACTAAATTACACATGTGTGTTATATGTTAGTTTAAAAAATTGTTAAACTACTTGCATGTCTTAGATGAGTGAAAAATATATAAATCGTCTGAATATTTCAGCGATTTGTGTTCTTTCATGTATTTTATGATCATTTCTTTAAGCGATGGGTAATGGATAATGTTATCTTTTAGAAAGGTTGTGCAAGACAATAGAAAGGACCTAGCCTGGGAATTAGATGAGCTCGGTTCCAGCCCTGCCTTCTGGGGTCACGTGTGTGGCCTCAGGCAATTCTTACATGCTTTCTGAGCCTCAGTGTCCTCATTCTCTACACTAAGCTTTATAACTCTGATACTCTAAGCAAGGCCAATAGTGCACCTTGGGATTTGAAAATCCTTTCACAACACTGCTCATGCACATACATGAGTCCACTCCTCTAACACATACACAAGCTCCGCCACTTGGCAGATGACGTCCGAATTGCGTGCAAGTGTTATCCTTTGACCCGTAGATGTGCAGTTTTTCTTGTTTCAAAAGAATGGCTTTCTGATGTCTTTTGAAAATGTGCTTACATTTTGTGGAAATGTGACAGTAGCGACATCTGTTCAATAATACCTGAAAAGGGTGCAGTACCTCAGTATTTTGATGATCAAATGGCACAAGATTTTTGAAATCATTTAGAAAGGCCCCCATACACGCGCGCACACACACAGCCCTCATGTCTCATGTAACAAAACATTGCCACAGCAAGTTGGAGATACGACTAGAACCCAGATAACTTGTCTCTGAAACAGTGGAATTTTTACTAAAGCATGCTGCATTGTCCAAATATTCCACAGGCTCAATATCACTGATATAAACATAACATTTTTTATATAAGCACTAATATAAATATAAAATAATAAAAATTATGTTCATAAGGCTTTATAGTCTATAGGCAACATGTATTTCTGTTATTTCATTTGATCCTCACCACAAAAAAAAGGTGACACTTGTAAGGGTTCAGTGACTTGCCCAGTATCACCAGGCCAGGTGGTAAAAGAGCTGATCTGGGACACCAATTCCTTTGATTCTTGGTCTTGTCTGTTTCCTGACTCAGCCCTGCCTTCCATCAAACAGGCTAATTACTAAGGAACTAAGTAGGTCATCCCACCTCCTCTGCCTTCTCAGTGAGCAACTTGAAAAGGGCTGGTTCGATTGGTAATGTTCTCCCTGCTATTCTCATGTCCTAATCTACTACCATCAACACAATGAAAAAGTTTACTTTAGAAACTCCTGAAAAGGAAGCCAACTGGGATGGTCCAGTTGATTGCCATATGAATCATACAAATGGGTGATTCACACAGACAAAATTGCTACGTCAGCCAGTTTTTGATCCAATGTTTTTTCATCACATAATATTGATAATGTCTTACATTTACAATAAGAAGCTGGCACACAGTGACCAAGCGAGAGCAGGGTTCAAATCATAGCTCTTTTACTCACTGTGTCACTGTGGGCCATCAGTTCTCATTCATACAAAGGAGATAAAATTGTAGTACATATATCATCAAGTTAAGAGAATGAAATTGGCCATGTTTGTAAAGGCGTTAAAATTGTACCTCGCACACAGTAAGCACATAATAACCCTTAGGTATTATTATTGTAACTGTTGTTGCTAGTGTTAATATTTTTTTCTAGAGTGAATGTCACATTATACTTATTTTAAAAAATAAGGAAACTGAGACTCAGAGAGATTAATGATTTTCCTAAATCCCCAAAGTCTTAAATGGCTTTATGCAAACCTATTGGCTAAAACTTCTTAAAGATTAATTAGTGTCAGGTTGAGGTCAAAAACAAAAGGAGGGGAGAGGTGAGGAGTAATAACAGGCCACCTGGAGGGGAGGGACCTCTAAAGGGTCACAGGAGACAGTGCTAGGCTGGGGCTGCCAATGTCACACTTTGGCTGTATTTGATAAATGAAATAAGTGCCCGCTTTGTGCCAGCCTGCTTTCCTCAAGGGACTTGATTTTCCTTCAAAGTATGACAACCACAAAAGAAAGACTCCAGTGGAAAGACACACTTTGAGTCATTCATTTATTAAGATAGCCTGTAAGCCGAAAGCTGTTGTGTTTAGGTCTTTACTCTTTGACATAATATATCTGTTCAAATTTGAGAGCATATCAGTCACATGGTCATAGCCTTCTTTTCTTAAGAGGTCTGTAAGTTAAGAATACATAGTCTTAGCTGACAGTAAGAAAAAATTCAACTAAATTTTTTATGGCAAAGGAAAGTAAAATTATTGTTTTAATTTCTAATTCATCTTGCACTGGTCAATATGCTATTCAACAAGAAAAATCCACCAGTTACTGGCTGAGATTTTACAGCAATGTCAATTGCTATATAAATATCTAAATCCTGGCTCGGCACCTGTGGCTCAACGGGCTAAGGCGCTAGCCACGTACACCTGAGCTGGCAGGTTCAAATCCAAACAACAATGATGGCTGCAACCAAAAAATGGCTGGGCATTGTGGCAGGCACCTGTAGTCCAGCTACTTGGGAGATGGAGGTAGGAGAATCGCTTGAGCCCAGGAGATGGAGGTTTCTGTGAGCTGTGATGCCAGGGCTCTCTATCCAGGGTGACAGCTTGAGGCTCTGCCTCAAAAAAAAAAAAAAAACTAAATCCTTATTCTCAGGTTATGTTTCTGTCTCTTCACAGAGTAGTAACAATGAGTTTGTGAACCGGAATGTACTACTCATAATTTGAATAGTATTGGCTTAAAAATAAGCACATTTATTTTTGTCTTCATGAGAAATACACAAGTGGCCGCAGAATTAATTTGAGGGCTCAATGTCATTAACAAAGAGCCAAACTCTTTTTTTATTAGCCTACTTTGCTATCTACAGGATATTGATTTCTGTTCAAGCTTGTCATCTTACGGCCACAAGCTTCCAGAGACTCAGGCATAAGCTCCCCTTTCAACACCATCCAAAGCAGGAAGGAAAGGATAAGGGCAAAAGGACTTTCTCCTTGTGTGGTTCTCTCTTCGCTCAGAGAAGATTATGTTGTTTTCCAAATATCCCCCAGGTCATCCCAAACTGGGTCACGCATCTGCCCTATACCAAACATGCAAAGGAGTATTGCTGTGGTTGAATGAAGCGGACAAGCATCCAGTCTCTCGGAGCTCAAACACTGCCACCTTAACAAAATCGAGACATTGCTAAGCACAGGAATGGCTGCCAGGTCAGAAAGGAAGTGTCTACCGCAGAAGCCTTGGCTCTCCCCGGACCACATGAGGCTTCAGAAGTCTGCCCTCAGGGAAAATGTGGCATTCTGCAAGAATAATAAAGGTTGTACTCAACTTTTTAAATATAATATGGATTTTTTTTTATCCACTAGAAACTTTAAGAATTCAGAAACTACTGGAAGGCAAATCCCCCATTCCTTATCTCCTCAGCAAGTTTTTTAGCTTTGTAAGCCTTCTTTTCCTCCTTTGTAAAAAAGGCTTATAAGACATTCCCCCTGTATATCTGATGAGGATTTTTTTAAAGATATTTTTCCTTGGTTTTTGGTTTTCAGTTTTGTTTTTTTGTTTGAGACAGAGCTTCACTCTGTTGTCTAGGCTAGAGTGTAATGGTGTGTCAACCTAACTAAAGCAACCTCAAACTACTTCAAGTGATCCTCCTGCCTCAGCCTCCTGAGTAGCGAGGAGGCACCTGCAGCAGTGCACACCTAATTTTTCTATTTTGGTAGAGATGAGGTCTCACTCTTGCTCAGGCTGGTCTTGAACTCCTGAGTTCAATCTTCCATCCTCAGCCTCAGCATGAGCCACCGCACCCTGCTAATTTTTTAAGTTAATAGAAAGCATTTACTATAGGTTCTGGCGTGTGACAAACCCTAAATAAGCCTTACCTTGTTATTAATCATAAGTGGTTATGGATTTCAATTTTGAGCTTCTACATTACCAAGGGTCACTGTTAAAAAACATGAGATCTTGAAAATTTGGAGATACTCATGGCAGTTTCTTGGACTCATTTCACATAAACACATGATAAGAGAAATAGTGAGTGTACAGAGACAAATTTTATGGGCTACACATATGACTTCTGGAAGAAGAATCTGTCTCAGAATTCAGAAAAACTCAAGAAGCTAGCGGTGTGAAGTTACAGGCCCTCACACAGGCTGACTTCCCTCACTTACTTTGGGGGCCAATTGGTATTATTTCCAAAAAGAGGCAGAGAGCACCACAGCTGTGATCTGCCTTTAGAAGTGGTTCTGAGATCGCATCTGCCTGCCAAGGAGCCACTCCAGGAAGTAAAAGACCAGAATGGCCCACAGGACCTTTCAAGAGCTGTTGACAGGACTGATGGAGAGTTACTGTAGCAACAGAAAATGCTCTTGGGATTGCTGGATCAGCAATATAGAAAGGAATGGTCACCAGGAGTGAGGGCTACTGGCATCTCCTGTCATTGAGGGCTGCGATCCAGAAAAGCTTGTGCCATCAGTAGAAAGTTCTAAATGGCACTGCTGGAAACTGCCAGTGGAACTCATCCTTCTTATTATTCAAAGCTGCAAACCCTAGGTCAGAACCAGGAGATCTCATTGCTCAGAATTTTCTGGCCTTCCTTACCATCCACTCAGGGGATTAAAGCACTGGTCCCTGAATAGCAAACTAGAGAGGAAACACCATGAAGTTTTCAGTCAGAAGACCTGGATTTGAGTTCTAGATTTTCTATTCTGGGACCTCTGGTAAATCCCTTACACTTTCTTAGTTCCAGAGGATTTAATGAGCCAATGTATATGTAAACGATTTATAGCATTTAAAGGACCAGAGAAATTGAAAACATTATCATTCTATTCTATATTCCTCAATGAAGAGCTAAATTAACAATTTTTCATAAGGAAGCCTGATGGGAATATAGCCCCAGAAAATCTTGGTGAGAAGTCCAGGCAGTTTTGGAAACCTTTAACAAGAACCTGGCCAGAGGATGAGGTTTGGAGAAGATTTTTAACTAATGAACAGGATCAGGTTCGAACTTGTGATCTCAAGTCCTTGGGCCACGGCATAAATGTGGTACAGGTTTTCATCTGCTTAATGTGCTGAAATCTCATTTTGTTTCAAACACAAAACCACCTGAAAGTTTCCTGAAGAGGACTCTTTTTTTTAGGGAAGCTCTGAGTATAATGTATCTGTGGTTTATCTTCTGTCAGTAGAGTCCCTTCCAAAGTTCCTTTGGAAAACCAGAAGGCAGCAATATTTCAGCAGTCGGGAGAGGACACATGACAAGATGTAATCACAGCTGCTGTGTTGAATCAGGACACCCTTTTGATGCGTGCAGACTGGGGCTGTGTCAGGGTGGCCTTTGGCCTTCACCACCAGTCTCCTGGATTTCCTGCACACATCCGAGGAGTGGTACTATCTCCCTTGCCTTGGGCACCGTCTTCTGTTTTGGCCACCAGTGGTGTTTCTGACAGACTCCATCTGTCTATCCACTTTGAGTTTCCACTGCACCGACATCTGAGATTCAGTCTCAATCTACTGTCAACACAGCCCTCCTTCAAAAGAAAGGAAAAAAAAAATAGTCAAGCAGTAAAAGAATCCAAAACACTATCAAAAAGGAAGCAGAGAAACAGCTTGCTTTTTGTCTTGCTTTTCACATAAAGCCTTCCATCCCCCACATGTTTATTCTATAATTAGAAAGTGCATTGTAGAGAGGGTGTTATGATCACCCTCTAAAAATCTTGTTTTTGTAATACTGAATTTACCATATGATATTAATTTGGGGAAAGAAAAAAACAGGAAAGCAGCTACAGCACAAAGAGTTCTGCAATGCAGCGCTATGGAGTATCAGAAGCAAGAGGAATAGCTTTTAAAAACAGTCTATTAATGTTTTCAGGCATGAAAGTGATGAAATTGTTTAGTTCAGGTCCACGCTGACTCTTGCCTAGATGATTGCAATAAACTGAATTGATTATCCTCCTTCCTGGTTTTTCCCTCCTCGGATTCAATCCCCAGAATCATTATGACTCTCAAGCCTGATCCTGCTCTTGCTCTGGTCAGAACCACTTAGTATGTTGCCCCTCTTCACCTGCAGAACTGAATCCTTCCCCCAAATTTAGTATATAGGGCCCCTCACTCATTTACTGCAGGGTGACACCACTGCCCCCAGGGAGTGTTTTAAAATGTTCGGGGCAGGGGAGATTCTTTCCAGCTGTCCCAATGACAAGAGAGTGGCACTACAGGCTTTTAGATGGCTGGGACCGGGGCTATCCACTACTGAAATGACAAAGAACCATCCACCCAAAATACCAATAGCACACAATTAAGAAACTCTAAGCCTAAATGTTCAGCTTTCTTTGTGAATCTTTTCTTTCCTATATGTGACTCTCTCAGCCACCTTGACTAATCCTGTCTCTAATCCCTAGAGCTCTGCTCACACTAGTCTCTAATCTAAAATGTCCTCCCCAACTCACTGATCTTTGCCCCTCTCAATCCTTCAAAACCCAGAATAAACTCTTCCAGTCCTCTATCAAAATTAATTTTTCCCACTTCTGTAGTCCCACATCACAGGCTTATACCTCTGCTTTAACAGGTATTACCATGTGTTCTGCTTAATATTATTGTCTTTCTTGTTAGTTTTTTTTCTCTATCACCAAATCACATTCCTGGAGAATAGGAACAGCCTGAACACCAAGTCCTCAGTGCCTGGTACTTACCAGATTTATTACATTTAATTGAATTAAAATTGTTATTTTTAAAGATTTTTTTCCATCAAATATATATAAGGGCATTATATTTTTTTAAAAAAACTACTAGACGTTGGCGTGGATGTGGAGAAAAGGGAACCCTACTACACTGCTGGTGGGAATGAACACTAATACGTTCCTTTTGGAAGGATGTTTGGAGAGTACTTAGAGATCTAAAAATAGGCCTGACATTCCATCCTACAATTCCTTTACTAGGTATATACCCAGAAGACCAAAAATCACACTATAACAAAGACATCTGTACCAGAATGTTTATTGCAGTCCAATTCATAATTGCTAAGTCATGGAAGAAGTCCAAGTGCCCATTGATCCACAAATGTATTAATAAATTGTGGTACATGTATACCATGGAATAGTACACAGCCTTAAAGAAAGATAGAGTCTTTTCCTCTTTCATGTTTACAACGATGGAGCTGGAACATATTCTTCTTAGCAAAGTATCTCAAGAATGGAAGAAAAAGTATCCAATGTACTCAGCCCTACTAAAAAACCAATTTGTAGCTTTCATATGAAAGCTATAAGCCAATTATAGCCCAAGAAGAAGGTAAAAGGGGAGAGGGACGGGGGTTTGAGGGGAGGGGAGAGAATGGGTGGAGGGAGGATAATTGGTGGGAACACACCTACGATGCATTTTATAAGGGTACAAGTTAAATTTACTAAGTGTAGACTATAAATATCTTAACACAATAACTAAGAAAATGCAGTTTGATGAAAATATTTCAGATTGTATATGAAACCAGCACATTGTACCCCATGATTGCGTTAATGTACACAGCCATGATTTAATAAAAAAGAAAAAGAAAAGAAAATGCAGTGAAGGCTATGTTAACCAGTGTGATGAACATATTTCAAATGGTATATAAAACCAGCACATTATACCCCATGATTGCTTTAATGTACATAGCTATGATTTAATAAAATAATAATAATAATAATAATAATAGAAAGAATTTATGGGGCCCAGAAAAAAATAACATCTTTAGCTTCACTAATTTTGAACTGGAATTTAGCATTTCTTTTGATTACAAATAAAGACGCAAATAATAGTAGTGTTAGCTGTACCTGTGACTTGGTCACTAATAGAAATTATAGACATTTCTGTATCATGGTTACAGTTCCTATAGAGATCTTAAAATAAGCTCATTATAACTTCAAAATCATGGGGCATAAGACTTATCATTAAATCTTGCCTGGAATACCTCTAATGATTATCTGCCAAATTGTGAGAAAGGGGGTTAATTATATGTTCAATTAGAACAAGGTCTCTGTTGGTTTCTACGCCTTATGAGGATGAGGGATATGAGCAGATTTCCTTCTATATGTGAGTCTAATTTGGCTATCACAGAGGGTCCTAGAGAGGAGGCAGAGTTATGGGTAACAGTAAAGAGCAAAGTGGAATTTCCTCTTTAATTTTCCCTCCTACTCTTGTCAGGATTGGTCTCTTCAGCAGCTGTGAGCTGGAATCTCAAAGCTTTGGAAGAATCAAATATAGTTTCTTAACCAGCAAGAGGCTAGGAATCTTGAAGTTGAAAAAGGAGTTTCACAAGAAATAGCTACCACTAGTTATACCTTCCAATATCTAAGACAGCTCTTCTTCCTCTTCCTCCGCCTCCTCTTCCTCACCATCATCGTTATCATCACGTATTCCATAGTTCATCCCTGTGTAGGAGAACTGTGCCTGGTATGATGGACGCAGTGTCAGTTAGCACCTACAACCATATGCAATTGAACTTAGGGAACTGAGGCTTAGCGAAGCTAAGGGCACACAGTTGGTCACATGGTAGAGCTGAAAATTGAGCAGGTCTGCTTGAATCTCAATCAGCGTGCCATAAACGTATATGGTTTCTCTGGAATTTGATAAACTTGTAATGAACACATTAGCAAACAGATAAAAGAATAAATACTACAGGATATGAAGAAAGGACTAGGGTTATGGTAGCGGATTTACTGAGGTGTCATTTATTCTTTCATTGTCTCTTCACTTTCCAGTTCATATATTATTAAACTCTGTTGCTCTATTTCTGATTATCTCAACTCAGACTTTAGCAGTTGAACTCCTTAGAAAATGCTACCGTGTTTCTACTAAAGGGCTCTGAACCATAGACTGCAAGATGGTGTGTGGCTTGTAGTCAAGGCAAGTGAAACTGAGCTCTTCACAAAATTTCCTGGAGAGATAGCAGGCAAGCAGCCCCCACCCGCAGAAGAAGGAAATTGGAATTTGCAAAGGGGATGTGAGGTGCATTTTATTACCTGTCATCCCAGCTTGCCAGATACCAGAAGAGACCTGGTGTCTTTCTGCAGTGGGCAGGCCACGGGTGTCTTGGTTTGTATAAAATGTGGGCTCCTGGCTCCTGGGAGGTCTTATGCTAAATTATAAAATGAAGTCCATTTGTTAACCTAGAAGAGTTTGGGCTATTGGTTTATAAAAGGTTGCCCATTGATGAGCCATCTGACCCAATTTAGATAAACAGAGATGGCAAATAATTGTCTGCAGACCTGGACTCTCAGTCAGGATAAGAGAGAGAAGAAAGAGAGCTGAGCTGCTGTCCTTTAATCCAATCCTCCTTAGTTTCCATGTTGAGGATCAATAAACTATAAAAATAAGAAGAAAAACCTCTAGACAAGAGAACCAGTTGCAGCTGGCCAGAAGAAACCCACCATTGAAACTTGTAATGCTATTTTAATTAGGCTAACGCGCGAATGGAAGCTGCATGGAGACCTTTTCCTTGGTGGCCTGGGTCACTGGGAGAGAGAATACGTTTCCTTTGTGTGCTTTGCCAAAGCACACCAGCTGCCACCTTGCAGGAGAGTTACATCTGAGTCACTGGTTTCCAAAAGGGCGACAAGTAGGCTGTGTGTGGCTGAATGAGAGGGGCCTGTCTTTTCTTGATCCTGCCAGCTTGGGCCTGGACTTGAGCCATCCCAGCAATGGCTCTGATTTGTAAATGGGTTGGATGTTTCAAAAAACTGTTACAAGAGTGGATTGGGGGAGGATGGGAAAACCACATAGGGTGGAGGAAGAAAGCCGTGAGATTGCGTTTTGAGGTTTAGAAGGCCCAGCTTAAAACATTTTATAAACTCACTCTCACTTCCCAGCTGGAAACACTTTATAAACTCATTATATTTTGCCATTGAGGGAGATCAGTTTTTGATGATGAAAGTGATGATGAAGATAGTGGTGATGATAATAATAATGACAATAAATATAAAAGTGAATATTTAAAACCCCTACCTATGTTCTAGGCTGGGTTCTAAGTGTATTATATA
Organism: Arctocebus calabarensis; assembly: GCA_963573935.1. Classification (NCBI taxonomy): domain Eukaryota; kingdom Metazoa; phylum Chordata; class Mammalia; order Primates; family Lorisidae; genus Arctocebus; species Arctocebus calabarensis. The sequence goes on from CAUYON010121584.1 coordinate 22,302, forward strand.
AACGAACTCAATTAGTCTTCACTCTACCCTTTTGATGGGGGTTCTCCTATTATTGTCATTTTAGAGATAAAGAAACAGAAGCACAGAGAGGTTAAGTAACTTTCCCCAAGGGCCGTAGCCAGCAAACCAGAATTGAGAGCTGGAGACTGGGGCATTCAAGACAGAGGATATCTGAGAATAGGACCCAGTCTGGAAAGCCTTGTGTGCAGAGAACCCTCACACTCTCAGCTTTATGAGGGCAGGAACCGTGTATATCATGTTTGTTCTGGGACCCAGCACAGGATATAGGCCAGGCCTGACACAGTTCTGCTATTCTTCCAATGCTTGTTGACTCATTGATTTTTGATAAGGCAGAGAAAATGCATAATCAAGACATGACACTTGGTTATATACAATTTAATGAACAGATGCTTACGTTTGAAGTCATTCCTTCCTTCATTCAAAAACATTCTGTTGAGCATCTACTATGTGCCAGGCATAGTGCTAGGTGTTACAAGTATAAAAATGAGTATGATGTGCTTTTTGTCCATGAAAAGCTCATGTATAGAGATGAAAATGTGTATATATGTCTACACAGACATCACTTCAGCCCAACTTCTGGGCCTCTCCTAAGGCTAAGACCATGTGTCTCGTGGTGTACTAGTTTTGTGTGTATTTGTGTGTGCTTGCTTTCTTTATGTCCAGTAATTGATTAAAGGGTACTGTGGGCAAGCTCCTCCTGTTACTCACCTTTGTAACCCCTAGACTCCCAGTTTGGTCCATGGACCAGCAGTGTTGGCATCCCCTGGGAGCTTGTTAGACATGCTGAGTGTGGACTCTACCCCAGACCTACTGAATTGGTAGCTATGGGGGTGGGGTCTGGGAATTTGTGTCGCAGCATTTCTCCAGGTGATCACAATGCATGCGCACCTTGGTTAAGCACTGCTAGGACATGGAACCCAGGTCCTGTCATGGTGGCTACTCCATAAGTAACCTTTGGATAACTGCATAAGTTATTGACACAGAATAGGGGAAACGAGTTGGTCTTACTAGGACTGGGCTTGACTCCAGGTATCCATTTTGCCACGTCTGAGAAGACTGTAAGGAGGTAGAGTCATATTTCTTTCCCTCTCAAAAAACTTTGGACAAATGCATTTAAATAGCTGGGAAGATGGACTCCATCAGCTCAGCATCAACACAGGAAGTGGTGAGCAACTGAGCATGGAAGCTGATGGGACCGAGGGAACAGGCCAGTTCATAATGAGGGCCAGGAGGTAAAACAGGGTGGAGTGATGAGTTTACAGAAGGTCTGAGAACTCCTGTTTGGGGCAAGATGCTAAAGCCACGAGTTTACAAGAATGGTATGCTTGGGAGTCTTATCTGATCCAGGGACTTATTACAAATTACGCCCTCCCTATTCCTGCATATGTGGTAGAACCTTGCTGTAAATCTATTTCAAACTGTTTTTTTCTTTCCCATCTTAATTTCCTTTTCTCTTTCTTTAACTCTTCCTTCCTTCTCCAGCTCCTTTCTTCTTTCTGCCCAAGAGAGTGTCATTGTCCAGACTTTAATGAGGGTTAAAGCTACTCCATGGCATGACATTTGTCAAGGACAAGGATGTGTGGGCTTCTGTGAGTAATCAGCAGCTGTTTTTGGAATCATGGTTTTAAGGAATCTCCCTCCCTCAACAGTGCGATCATTCCCTCCTCCCAACACTCCCCTTCAAAAGAGAAAACTTGCATAAGAGCAGTTGGCTCAATATATTAAAATACAACTTGGCATCATGAGCTACATAAACAAGAGGCATTTAATAGACTGTGTAGAGTTTTGGCAGTGGGAGGGACAGACACAGCCAAGGAGACACATATGGCTGAATTTAGTAGCATCCTGGACTCATGGGAAGAGGATCCCCAGCTTTAAATCCCTGTGGGGAGGAGGTGGGGTGAACAAGGGGTTAGAAAGACAAATTCAGCATTCAGGGAACACTGCTAAGCCCATGTTTTCCCAAATACAATGCTTATTTATCTTCCCTTAAATAAACACTTACCTAGTGCTTTTTTTAGGCCAGGCACTATTCTCTAAGCCCTTTCCATTTTTCAAAGTGGCTTTAATAAGGTGTAATTTACATATTATAAAACTCACTGTCCCATGATTTTTAGTGAGTTTACAGAGTCATGCTGCTATCATCACAACCTAATTCCCTCACCTCTCCTGCTCCCTTACTGCTGATAATCCTCAATCCCATCTCCATTCCCAGCCCCAGACAACCATTGATCTACTTTCTGTCCCTATGAGTCTTTCTTTTCTGCACAGTTCATATAAATGGAACTGTATAATATGTGATCTTTTGTGACTGGCTTCTTTACTGAGCATAATGTTTCTGAGGTTTGTTCCTTTTTATTGCCAAATAGTATTCCATCATGTAGATACAGTAATTTACATTTATTACCTCAATTCTTCCTTGTGACAACCTCATGATGCAGCTGCTTCTGTTATCACCAATTATAGATGAGGAAACTGAGGCATAGTTAGTAATTACAGGGGTAATGACTGAAGGCCAGGGAGTCTTCCCTCAGAGTTTGTGCTCCTGGGCCCTCTTGCTATGCTGCCTCTCCCTGGGTGCAAAATATGTATTCACTTCTAACTTGGAGAGTTTCTTTTATACAATGACCACTGAATTTCTAAGAATGCGTGGCTTAGTTTTGTGCAATCTGATAGTATATTCTTGAATGCCCAATTCATGCCTGGAATTTGCCAGGTGGTGAGACAAGTTCCTATCTTCCACAACATTAGCATTTTGTTTGGCATTGTCAGATGCACATGATAACGTGGATCCTCTAGGGCCACACAGGATCATATATGATCTGAAGGCTAAATGCACACTCGAGGTATAGAAAATCAACAAGACGATGACATCAGGGAGAAGAACTGAGGAAAACGTTGTAGGAGCAGTGCCACTGAGTTAATTCTAGCTCCTTGGCCTAATCAGTCCTAAATGCCATGAGTGGAAGCTTAGACTTATTTAGAGTCCACCCTGCGTCTTAATGTCCCTTCCACCCACAAAGTTGTCTTCTTGGTATGTTCCAACTTTTAGATTTCATTTGTGTGTTTATAATTACACCAAGAAGCTTTTCCACTTAAGCTGTTTTTCATAGAAGTGTCTTCAAAGGGGTTGGTTCTCATTTTAAAAAGCTTGTTATAGGGCCAGGCATGGTGGCTTACACTTATAATCCCAGTAGTCTGGGAGGCTAAGGCAAGTGGATTGCCTGAGCTCACAAGTCTGAGACCAGCCTGAGCTACAGTGAGATCCCATTTCTAAAAATAGCAGGGCATTATGGTGGGTGCCTGTAGTTCCAGCTACTCGGAAGGCTGAGACAAGGAATCACTTGAGCCCAAGAGTCTGAAATTCCTATGAGCTATGATGCCATGGCACTCTACCAGGGGTGACAAAGTGAGACTCTGTCTCAAAAAAAAAATTTAAAAACCTAATGTACACATTGTGAAGGTGTATAACACACCCTCTGGGTGAGGGGCTCTTCTACAAATGGAACTTTACCCTGGAAGTGAGAATAATGTAAGTTTTGTACCCTCATATTAATTTGAATAAAGTTAAAAAAAAAAAGAAGCTGGTTATCCAGAGCACAGGGTGTGTATGTGTGTGTATGTGTTTATTTTTAAATGTCTAACAACATCCAATTCTTGGGATAGCCACAGAAGCCTGGCAGACAGGAATTCAGGAGTAAGAGTGGTACATGGATATACATTTTAGACTTTAGAAGATTCGTTTCAGTTAGCTTGAGCTATGTAACAAACTAATTCAAAAATTAATGACTTAAAACAACCATTTATTTGACTTATGATTCTGTGGGTTTTCCAGGTAGTACTTGTGCTCTGGACTGGTCAGCCAACCTCTGTTGGGCTTATGAATGCATCTGTGGCCAGTTGGCAGCTTGGCTGGCTGTTAGGATATGGCTGTTGGCTAGGGGGCCTTGGTTCTCTTCCATGTGTCCTCTCATCCTCTAGCAGGTTAGCTTGAGCTCATTCAGAAGAGAGATACTGGGTTCCCAAGAATAGTGGCAGAGAAAAAGTTGCAGTTCCTGTGCACTTTTCCAAACCTCAGCTTGTGTCATGTTTGTTTATGGCCCTTTGGCCAAAGCAAGTCACATGGCCAGGTCAGATTTGAAGAGTAAAGAAATAGATTCTGCCTCGTGATGGGATTTCTGCAATGTCATATTGCAAGGATGTGAATTCAGAAAAAGGATGAATTTGTGAGCATTTTAATAATACATCCACAAATCCTTAATGTATAATAAGGTCAGACAACATCTATTACATGCTTACGGTGTACAAGTACTGTTCTAAGTACTATATATATGTATCGTCATCTAACACCACATTACAGCACTGAGTGCTAGGTGTTACTATTTCCTTCATGTTTCAGAGAAATGAGTTGTATCTTTGAGAAGTTAAGTGACTTGACCAAAGTCACACGATTAGTAGGAGGTGGCACCAGGATTCTCATCTAGGCAGTCTGGCTCTAGAGCCTGTGAGCTTTTAATCACTGTGCCATTCTGCCCATTATGAGCTTACTGAAATTGAGTTGATGTGTCACTGAGTTATAGGGATAATGACTAATATGTATAGGGACATATACATATATAAACATTAACTGATGACTTAGGATATGCCTGGCACTGTTCCAAGCACTTTACAAATGTTGTGGCATTTTGTTTTCAAAGCAATCTGATCCATCAAGAACTGCTGTTATCTTCCTTTTACAGATAAGGAAACCAACGCTCCAAGAAGTAAGGTATATGTCTAAGGTTTTCACAGCCAGTACATGGGCAAGCCAAGCATATTCAGGTCTGAAGACTCAACCTTCTTATTCAATTTGCAGCATCATTTTACTTATCCAAACTTTATTTCACAGTCTCAATTTACTGGCCTTTAGGAGGGGGATCTGGGAACTCTCCATTGATGATAATAACAAAAAAGAAGAAAAAAGAACACATAGAGAGGAAGAGCTAGAGTCATTGTCATAAAGCCCATGTGTCTGCTGGGGGGGGGGTGTATTAGTTTCTTGTCCACTGTGTACATTGGAGCCAACTGTGCACTGTCCCCACTGCAGGAGGCATCAATTGCAGGTCCTATGATGCAGGCGGCACACTGGATTATGCAATGTGGTAGCTTTGCAATGCTCCTGTGCTCACTCATCTAGGTTTCCATTCTGCATATATTATCAAAGCAAATAAGATGGGCTTAGGTAAAAAATTTGACAACAGCTTATGAGATCACTACCATTGGACAATGAAAGAAGACTCCTAAGAACTAGTTTACCAAAAAGCACAAGAATTCAAAGTATGAGGGTTTGGGGATATTGATGTAGGGATAAATAGCCCATAAAATGTTCCCTAGCCCCTGAGGGGTCACCATCTTACTGCTTGGTACAATGGTTGTCTTTTAGAGAGGAAAAAAGGTTAGATTATGAGGAAGGAATTAAGCAATGTAATTTGGAAGGATTGCTGTAGATGATGATATTAGTATTTCTGGAGTAGAGCATGTCGTACGCCGTATGCAAGATAAATGTGATGTTTTGGAAGCTGACATTCTAGCATTTCTGTGGCTTCTTGGGGTCCCTGACTTTTCAGACTTTTGCCTCTTAGTTTCATGCAGGGTTGGTATAATTGTAATCCAAGAAAAGCAAGGCCTCTCAGGGGTTGAGGGGATGCCCTGTGAAGACCATGTGAGACCTGTTGAAAGAGCACAGCTTGAGTAGTGTTTTTGACTGCAAAATGTGCCTGGTTCCTTCCAGAAGGGTTTGCACCTGGCCTTCAGGGTAGCTGAGGAGATGAATCAATGTGTGACAAGCTATAACTAGCAAGTCTGTCCTGGACTGACCAGCGCCACCTCCCTTCCTCTCCTCCTGTAATTAAGTGATCTGAAGTGTTCTTGAGTTCAGATATAGAAGGAAAATAAAGATGAGGGGAGAGTGGCTCAACACTTGTAGTTCAGTGCTTAGGGTGCCAGCCACATAAACTGGGGCTGGTGGGTTCGAATCCAGCCAGGGGCTGCTAAAACGACAACAACAACAACAACAAAATAGCCCAGCGTTGTGGTGGGCGCTTGTAGTCCCAGCTACTTGGAGGCTGAGGCAAGAGAATCGCCTAAGCCCAGGAGTTGGAGGTTGCTATGAGCTGTGACTCCACGGCACTCTACCAAGGGTGACATAGTGAGACTCTGTCTCAACAACAACAACAACAACAAAACAACAACAAAAAGGTGAGGGGAGAGGTGATTCTCCTGAATCTCCACGATTGGTGCAGGTGTGGGAAACAACTTGGCAGATCCCAGTTTAGTGTTTCCCCAGAAAATGTCCCACCATTGTGTACAGCTAAGACCATCATCCTCCCTTTGTCTCACCACTGTCCTCCCTTACATTATGAGAAATTTCAGCAAAATGTCAGAGCAGGACCTCTCAAGTTCCTAACTATAGCAGGCTCCGCTTTTCAACCAGCAGCAGCCATGTCATGGCAGAATCTGTGGGGGCAAGAAAAGGAGGGGAGAGCCAGTCGCATGGAAACACTGGTCTGCCAAACCAAGGCAGGCATAGTCTTTGAAGTTCTGGCTAGCAATATGTAGACGCTGGCATTATACCTGCAAAATGCCTTAAGTTCTTGAGAAGAAGGATGTAGAACAGAAGATGGGAACCTGCAGCCAGATTGTGAGAGCATTGACCCTGGCCAGCAAGTCATTGTTGTGCAAATGTATTTTCACTGGGGTTGGGAGAGCTGCAGGAGGCAGACAGAAGACCTATGCTTCCAGGTAACGTGGTGAGTGATTAGTTGAGTGATTGTGATGGTGGGTTGTAGGTGTCTGGGATGTACAGTTTGACTAGAACTCAGGAGCTTTTGGATGAGTTTGGGGAAAGTGCAATGACAATGTGGGGAGAATAAATGATGCCATTGGCTGCGTGGCTCATAAAAGTCTTGGTTAATGCCCCAAAGCGAAAAATATGGAAGGAATTAAAGAAGTTCTTTGGAAATTTCAACTGAAATGTCTTTGCTATGTGTCATATGTGGTCAGGACAGCAGCAAATAGCATAGAAGGAAGGGGATGTTTGTGCCCTTGTCAGTGCAGGGCTCAGATGGGGGATGAGGTTGTTCTTTGTAAATCCTTGTAATGAGGTTTGTGGAGGGGGATCAAAACTGAAATCCCCTGTGGCTAATTTCTCAGATTGCTAGAGTAGAAGAGGAAGCAAGAATAGGGTTGCATACATCTCAGAAGAATCCGTTCTTCCAGGCCAAAGAAAAGAAGAAAAAATTACTTTTTACACAATGGAACCTGGGGTTTAAGAGAGTGTTGTCTTTCTCTGGGAGCACACTGGTTTTGTTTTTCACCTTTTAATACTTTTGTATGTGGCAATTTCTATTTATCTTGTCTATTTTTAAAGCATCAAATTCATCAGTATGGAGTTCTAGTTTATTACATGTAATGTCCAACATGCCAAAGCCATTTTTTGTACATTTCCTGCTAGAGCTTAAATCTTGGTGTGTATTTTCCCAGTGGCACCCTCCTGGCCTCAGGGGAAGCAGTAATCTGGAGGTCTCTTCTTTCCTCTCTGGCCTGCCTTCATTATATCATGGAATTTGCGTGTCTAGTGTATGGCGATTAGCTGCGACACTGGGTGTGTAAGGGCGCCCTGCAAAATGATGCGCTTCCATGTGCATGCCTTCCTACAAATGCAAAAAGTGCACAGATGTGGTGATTGTGGATCCAAATAAAATCTTGCTCTCCTGGCCTGGTGAGCATGATATTTACCTCGTTGACCAAGAGGGAGCTGCAGCAGCAGGCAGGAGGGCAAGGCTGGGGAGAAGGAGATAGAGATGCCGTATGGAATTTGTTGGAAAACAGATGGGGGAAGTCTGGAAAAATCCAATTTGTTGTTCTCAGGTGTTTTTAGGAACAGCTCCATATTAGAGCATTGGAAAGGATTTCAGCACCCAAGACAGGTTAGAGTGAGGTGATACAAAGCCATTTCCCAGGTAGAATTGGTATGTAACTTAAGCATGGAATGGTGATATTGAGTGGCTGATCAATAAATGGCAGGGTTTGAATGGAAGGAGTTGGCCAGAGTTGGGGCAATCAAGTACCTCTTAGTGAAAAGAGTCTGAAAATAATCTTATTGTAATCTTGTCAACAATAAAATGGAAGGGAGGAACAGAAAGTTCCTTGCTGGAGGGTTGATGAATCTGGTGCATCAGGGGGTGGCGGAAGCCGTTGCTAGGAGATCCATTGTCTAGTACCATGCCTCTACCATCTCCTTTTTTTTTTTTTTTACAATATATAACTGAATATTTTTTTCCTTTTTTTTTTTTTATCACCTTGGAGGGAAGATTTGATGTAGTCCAAAAACACAGACCTTTCTGCCCTGGCCAATGTACAGATCTAACTTTTATGCTATTGACCCTACCTTTAGAGGTGATGGAAGCTTGTTTGATGTGTTTGATTCCATGATGCAAGAAATTGGACACTCTTCATAGATTCCTTTCATGGGCTTCTGTTGAAGAAAATCAGATTTGAAAACAGTCATATATAAGCCCTGGACATCCATGTGAACCTGCTGTTAATATTTAAAGGCCAATGGCCCCACAAAGAGTAAAAGGTTCTTTTTTAATGGCTCTCGTGCTCAGCATTTACTCTTAGGGTGAGAGAGCTTAGAAGATCCTGGAAGGGCTTTAGACTCCTGGTCCTCAGACCTGGGGAGATGAAGAGAACACCCTGGATCTCCAGTTGGACTCCTAACCCAGTGCTCTTTTTGCTCTATCATTTGTTCTTTAAATTTATCTTGTCCTCTATATTATCTTAATGCTCCTAATTAGTGAAGATTAGTCTCACTGAAGTTGCCTTTTTTTGCCTTTTCTTTCCTTTAAGTTCCAAAAGAAGACACAGAAATGTGCTTTTACTAACTGTGGGGGTGGGGTGTGCATCTATTCCCCTAAACTGTTGCTCTTTTCTTTCAGTAGCAAACATAGCATCTCATCTCTTGGTTTCATTTAAAACTAAGAAAATGAACTTAATAAGATTTTACTGTTATAAGAGTTGGGCACATTGAGTTTCTACTACATTAACATTTTTTTCTTGGATGTAGAAGGACATAGAGGGGTGACATCAACTTTGTTATCAATGAAAATCGTATTTCTAGTTTATGGCAGTTTAGCATGTCATTCTTTCAAATTATAATTTTGTCAATTATAATTGATCATATTTTAAAACCTGAATTTTGTCACCTGGTTATTTCCCTAAATCTAGTTTTTAGTATTAATTATCATTTCCCTAGTTAATTAATTGGCTTTTAACCCAATAGCCTAGATTTTAAGAAAGAAAGCAAAACAAACAAAAACAACAAAACCATGCAAGGATTTTTTTTCCTTAACCAGAAATATTCCTGAAAGATGATCAAATCTTTGGTATATAGGGGAAAACATTGGGAAAAAAAACATTATGGAATGGATAGGAGCCAAAGTTTTGACTTGATGAATTAGCCATTTTTAAAATGAGATCAATTAAAAGTGAGCAAAATATACTTAGATGCCCTTCATGGGAAAAATGAAATTTGTGGCTTTGAACACATTAATATAAATCATCACATTAATTTTAATCTCTTACCACACCCCACTGCCACCCTGGGGATTTGAGAATAGGCTGTTTCTACTTATATTGTGAACATGTAAAAATGGGTTCATTGATCTATCATAACAGGAAAAGGAAACAAAGCCATAGGATTTCTCCATGCAGGATGGAATTCTTATACTCTTGTCATCTTCCACAACCACTGCTGGCTTTTCCCATAGTGCTATTAGCCAGCATTAAAGATGAGGAGTGACCTCACCATGGCATCCAAAATAAAACGTCCCTCGCCATTGATCACACTACTTTAAGACCTTTCTCTTGAAACTTGAGGTGCAAGCCTTTGGCAGATTCAGCCATATATAGGGTGGCCAGAAAGAAGGAGATGTCCCCATGTGATGCTTGCTGTTTCCATTTACTCTTAGCTCATCATTTGAAGGAATTAGGAGACGATGACATCTTGGCTGTGGGGTTACTTTGCTTCCAGAGACCACCACGTGAAGGTCTAGTTATTATTACAGCCTGGACTCACCAAGGATTCTTTCTCAATACATGTTTTGAATTGAGTATAACATACATGTATAAAAGTGTACCAAAAGTAAAAGTACAGCTTGGTGAATTTTTATAAACTCAAGACAGAATAAGAAACAAAGTTACCAGCACCCCAGAAGCCCCTCCCCAAGCCCCTCTCCTGATTTCTAACCCCATACATTAATTCTCTTGTTTTTATACTTTATATAAATGGAATCAAACAGTAATGTGCCCTTGTATGGTTCATTCATCCATATCACTCCATTCCATTCCATCCTGTGAATTGATTTTGGAGATTTAGTGTTTTGAGACTATTATTGATAGTGTTTCTGTGAACATTTTTTATATGTGACTTTTAGAGAACGTGCATTCATATTTCTGTTGGATATACAGTAGAACCTCTGTAAGTTGACACCCAAGGAACTGTAAGAGACTGATCAAGAGGTAGAGGTGGTCAACATAAGAAACTAGGCCTGCTGTACTGATACTTACATGTGGTGCACGTCCGATCTATGAAAATGAGGGTCAACTATGGAGGTTCTACTGTATATCCAATAAAGGAAATCTGGATCATTCAGGAAGGACTGTTTAGCCAGAAATCTCCTTTTGCTTGTTTCCTTCCATTTCTCTGAGTGAAGGTAGTTATTGGATTTTAGGACTTGAGGGTGCCTCATGGAACATATATCTGGCCAGTGTTTTCCAGGCTCTGCCTCCTGTCACTCTGGGAGTTCAGGCATCTGGAGTGAGGGGACAGAGAGCTGAGATGGTGCTCTAGGGCTCTGCCATCAACCAGACTAATGCCCCTTCCATTTGGTTCATAGGCAGTGGCGGAGTTGCAAACAATATTCTGTTTCAAATATGAGTTCCATTGTTTTCTTAAAAAGGAGTTTGCAAAAAAATTAAAAAATAAAAAGGAGTTGGAAAACTTGATTTTAGTTCATTGTTTTCAAATGAGGGAGGGAGGAGCAGGCCTGCATGGGAGACCTCAGGAGGGCTGATCCACCAGGAGGGTGCTGTCGTTTTATAGGTGTTATTTCAGTCAATCCTCATGTCAACCCTATGAGGCAGGCACATTCTTGTTCCTATTTTACGCTGGGAAACCTGAGGGGTAAAGCAGATAAGTGACATTCCTAAGGTCACACATTTAAAGGAGGCAGAGTTGACCCCAGGGCTTCCTCTCCTGCTCCCCCACTTAATTATCCAAACCAGAGTATTCTACTCCCATGCACTGCCCATTTCACAATCTCTCACAGACTGTCAAGGGCCTGCATGAGCTATTATGGTGACAGTGGTTTACCCTTTTGGTCTAAGTTTTTGTTTTTCTGGTAAAGCTATTGCCCAAGAAGCCAAAGCGTAATGTAGAGACAGATCTAAATAAAGGTAATTCCCCTCTTCCCTTTTCCCCCCTTTTAAAGTTCATTTCAAAGCAGAATGTAACCCCTTTGTACTTGCTCTTCCACATGCTCGGTATTATGGAATTATTGCTAGAAACCTGTGAGATATGTGTGATAAGCATCACTAGCCCTTACTTTGGCATTCTCCCTGCTCAGATTCCCCCAATTCTCACTGTGCTTCAGCCACCACAGGCTTCCTTAATATGCCACAGGACCCTTGCATGTGCTGTTCCCTCTGGTAGGAATTCTCTTCTCTTGGATATTCTGATGGCATGCTCACTCAGTTCTTTCATTGCTCTGCTCAAAATTACCTAATAAAAGAGACCCTTTTTGACTTCTCTATCTAAAATAATATCTCCAGCACATTCTGCTTCCTGATCTACTTCACTTTTCTTTAAGGTACTTCTACTGCCCGGTATGGAAAATATTTATTTTATTTGTTTTCTATCAGTTGACAGACAAGGTAGGCTTCAGGTAGGCTGGGAAGTTCTGACCATTGTGTATCTATGGCCCATCAATAATTATTGAATGAATGAATGAATGAATGAAACTGATCTTGAAATTGAGAAAGTCTGTATCCATGGAGGGTGGCTGGAACCCATATTTAACAGGAGAAATTTTTAGGTACTGTATCTCTTTATATTTCTAATCTTTATTTTTTTTCTCTCTTTTATCTTGATTATTCTTGCCAAAGATTTATGTTTTCATTAAGTTTTCAAAGAACTGGCTTTTGGTTTGGTTGTGCTTTCTACTCTAGGTCTTTTTGCTCAGTTCTGTACTGGTTTATTTTGGTCTGCATATGTCTGTTTTTTCTCTGCACATTAAAGATTATTTAAGTGCAGAGACAATAGCCAATCACAGCTATGATGAGGCCTCCTGACTAGGTTAGAACTTTGAACTACCATGTCTGGGGGTCTGTGGTTTAGATCACACCTTCCCATTGTTGCATGAGCCATTGGGGTGGAAAATAGCAACACTTGGATTTTTGAAAAATAAGAAATCATCAAGCTATTTTTAAACAACATTTCAGTTGATATGGGTGAGTTTCTAACCTGTGAATATGATTGCTATTATAGTATCATTTGTTAATGCCCTTATAACAAATGTCTTCTGCTGCTTGCAGGGTTACTTATTTTATTTTACTGCTGTAATTAAAACCATAGGGAGATAAAGGTTACGCTTGAATGGAAAAGTTCAAACCACATTTTGGGGCTCTTTTTTCTAAGTCTAAGTGAAATCTAACTGTATCAGAATAACGAGACAGAAAATCTGTCTCTATAATTAGGAAATTATTAGAGTCAAGAAGCAAACTGTAAGAAGGCTCATTACCGAAGAATATTTCTTGTGGTACATCTCTAAGACAGTAGGAAATAAAGCCTTGTATGAACAAGGAGATTCTCTGTGCATGGATCTTCGGGGATCGGGGTATGTGCTTGGGGGGCAGGAAGGGGATTGATGGGAGCTTAATATCTATTTAAACTACTTAACCTCTTGGGTGAGAGAACACTGAATGGTTTCACAGCAAAATGTCATCTCATGAACCCTGTTGTATAAAGTGGCAGAGAAGTGGTCATAAATTTGTTCCGGGATTCTTGTGTCTCATTCTGGCTCTGGTTTGCAATATGATAGGCTTGATTTTCCTAGGGAGTCTACCAATGCCATGTCCACTTGTGTTAAGATCAAGGCATTTGGTTGGTATGTGAAATGTGATCGGGGAATGCACCAAGGATTTGGCATCTTGTGGGGGAATTGTTTCTGACCTTAAGGGAGATCAGAAGCAGGAAGTAAAGAGAAAGGAAGAGAGAGAGAGAGAGAGTGAGATAGAGAGTAGGAGCTGATTCCTAATATTCTTTCCAGATTGAATCCTCTTTTATTCTAAATACAGGAAAGGGCATTCTCTTCAAGTCAGAGCATCTTTTAATATATCTTGACAGGTCAAAGGTCAGTGCTTATCTTCAAATATCTTCCACTGGGAGCACAGGAAATGTTACCTGCAAATGCTACGTCCAGAGGCATTCGGGTCTAGCATCCAGACCATCCTAGACTCAGGACAGGGCAGGGAACTCTGTAGTCTGGTGGGACTCAGTCTGGATTTTTTGATGTAGCCAGCCCCTGACTGTTCGCAAAGTTTTCAGTGGTGAGTCTCTCCATGTGTTGAAACCAAAGGCATGGGTTCTTTTAACCAATGGAATTCAAGTTCCAGACAGCAGCTGTAACAGAAAGAAAAGGTTATATTCTACTTTTTGAAAGGTGTCAATGGAACAGAGACCATGCATTAAGTACAAGTTTGAGTTAGGTCCACTAAGTGCAAGTCTGAGTAGGGAAGATTCAAATTTTCCAATGATATGCAGAGAGTGAAAACTTTGAACATTAAACACACATGATTTATTTACCACAGAATATCAAGGCTGTTGAGCCAAGCCAGGAAGCACCGATGTGCCAGTAAAATCTTGACAGACACCAGAAGAAAAATGAGAACCAAACTTACTAAGTGGTGGGAAAGAATGAGTGGTGGGAGATGGAATTCTTTTTAAAGGGCTCTTATAGACATAAGTGAGGGTAGTGTTCTTGAACAGCGGCCCATTTATATTGGAAGCTTGTCCTCTGACATATATGAACCAGCCAGATCACTCAGAGGGACGGTGCTTCTTCCCATATGAAGAATCATCCAATTGTTTTTCCACATCTAAATAACCAGTTTATTATCAATCCAGAATATGTTTTATAATTGTGAAGAACTCTAGGGCGGCACCTGTGGCTCAAAGGAGTAGGGCACCGGCCCCATATGCCGGAGGTGATGGGTTCAAACCCAGCCCCGTCCAAAAACTGCAAAAAATAAATAAATAAATAAATAAATAAAAATAAAGAACTCTAGCGCTGTGCTGTCCAACATGCCAACCTTTTAAGAACCACAGAGCCATAGGCACTTGAAATGTAGCTAGTATAAATGAGGAGCTGTATTTTAAATTTCACTTCATTTTAATTTAAACTTATATACTAATACTTGATTCAGTTATTGGAAAAATTTTTGTTTCTTTGCAAGAGTTTGGTATGCCAATCTATTTTCTCAACGATTTCATGAAATCTAAAAGCAGATCAAGTATTTCTGATGGAAATTTACCACCCAAATTGAGATCTGCTATAACTGTAAAAACCACGTGGGATTTCAAGGGCTTCATATAAAGTAAGAGAATATCTCAATAAGTTTTTACATTGATCACATGTTGAAATGATAGTAGTTAGACATATTGGATTAAATAAAATACATTATTAATTTCACCGAGTTTTTTTTTTACTTTTTTTTAGTGTGGCCACTAGAAAAATTAAATTCCGCATGTGGCTTGCCTTTTTGCATTATATTTCATTTGAACGTGCTTTAGGCACCACATTTGGTGGTTAAAGTTAGCTTTGCCGGCAAAGACTGAAATGAACTGGGATCTAAGAAAAATGATGGGCCCTCTAGTCTCATTTAAACTGAAAGTTTTCCCTGCTCTGTTTTTCTGTTCCCCAACCACTAGGTGATTTGCTTAAAGTGAATCTTGGTGTCCTGAGAAAGCTAGGGATTACTTGGCCATGTGCTGTTTGTTTTAATCCTTGAGCTCAATGAAGAATCTAGTTAGGAAGTGATTTCGGAATGATGTGCTTCCACTTCACACATCTCTCATAGCTTGGATACCTGAGACAGACTGGTGATCTGGATCACTGCGGGGTGCCACTGGGATTAGCACCTGCACGGAGTGAGGGCAGCAGGGCTAGGCTTGGGAAGGAGCTGAACCACAAGGCGACCCTGTAGAGTTGCCCCACGTTGTGGCGAGGAGGCCTGGGCTTTGAATCCTCCCAGTGACTAGTCTTTGGATGGAGTTGCCCCTAAGTAGGGGCCAGAACCTTGCATGAGGCATTTCCCTCTGCAGAAGGCAAGTTCCAGGGCAGGAGAGAGCTGTGAGCCCTCAGCAACCTACAGCCTCAGCAGCTAGGAGCTAAGTGCACCTCAGCCCAGAATGAGATCATGCCACAGCATCCACTATGACATCTCGGTCTTGCTGTAATCATCAAAGGATGTGCAGAGCCTTTCAGACGGTGGCACCCTGGACTGCAAACTCGTCGTGCCCGAGAATGGGCAGGAGGGGATGTGTCTTCTTGATTTCTCTCTGGCCTGAAATGAGCCTCCATTTCTATGACACAAAAAAAGTAAGAGATGGAGGGGAGGAGAGAGAAAATGGACAGAGCCGGAGAAGGGAAGGATGCGTCAGTATGACTCAGCCACATAACCCCCCCCCCCCCCCGTGTCACAGCCGTTTTATTTTCCTCTAACTTCTGAATTGGGCTGTAGCCACAGCCCAGCAGCCATTCAGAAATGTAGGGAAGGAGGGATGAGAAGGGCCTAGTCCCAAAGCAGACACCCTGCCGAGATCAATTTAGGAAGAAGTCAGGGCTCTCAGCTTGGACTAGTATTTCACTGGCTCCCAGCCACACAGAGAACGAATGTCGCTCATATAACGAGCCAAGAAAGAGAGCAGGTCTCCGCTCCCAGTTCCTTCAGAGAGTGACCTGTGGTTGCTACAGAGGAAATAAGAGCTTAGTAGCCACTCAGTCCCTGAGAGCTTGACCTTGATTCTTCTCTATGTGTCTGTCTGGTCATCCATCTGGTTGTTCTGTTTCTCGTGTTTGATTTTGTCCTTCAGGCCAAGTTTATATCTCGGTATGGCTTCTTCCCAAGAGCCTCCCCTGACTGTTCGCAAAGACTGATTCATCAGAGATGCCCAACAGCCTGTGATCCTCGGACAGGATCATTTTCCCATAAGCCTCTCTGCTTCTCCTGCCAGTTATCTGTAATTCAACAGCTGTGCATGTTGCACAAGCGCGTGCTCACCCGGGGATGCACACCCTCTTTAACTCCCACTCACCTTCAGAAGCACGTTAGTCCAAACCAGGTTCAAGCTGCCCCTCCCATCGTCCCTCCCTATCTCTAGCTGCCTCCCTCTCTGCCTCTCATTTCATGCTGCTTCTGAGAAAGAAATCTCATTACTTCGGATTCAGGGGCTCCTGTGCCCTCCCCTGCTACATGTCATGCCCGTTGCCAGCTTGTTACAACATCACAAGCGAATTCAGAGCCAGAGGGACTAACTAGGGAGGGTGGGAGTGGAGGAGAGTGAGGACCAAGAAAAAGTGTTGCGGGGGGGGCTGGGGGGGGAAGGTTTGGCGAGGAGGGGGCTGAGTTTTTAGAATCATGATAGCTTCGGGGTGCTTTGGATGAGTTGGGTTACGCAACATGACAGAGGAAATTCTGTCAGAAGCTGAAAGAAGAAGCAGGACAGCCTTTGTTCATTTAATTTTAGAGAAAGGCTGGGGACACGCCATTGGGGCTGAGTGACAGCTATTGAGGACAGTAGCAATGGGCTTTTTAATCCTTCCCTCCCCCTTTCCTCTTGGAAAATGCTAAGTGGTAAGGATGGTGTTAGAATTTATAGTTTAACAATCTTCATAAGCCTATCTTTGCCCCATTCATTAGCCTGAGAGCAGGAATTAGATGTTTTATGTAGGACTGAACACATGGGCCTGTAGTGGGACTCAGAAAATGTTTGCTCAATGTGTAACTCAGAAATCTGCCAGGTCTCCCAGCTGTCTTTGGGTTCCTCTAAAACAACCCCCAATACATTGATTCAAGTATAGACCATTTATTTGCGGGGGGTATAGTGATACCACTAGGTAGTGAGGACATTGTACGAGAAGGGACTCAACCAATAAAGCAGGAGTGTCCAGCTTCCTGCCCATGGGCCGTATGCTGATTTTGTGAGGATTTGTTTTGCTCATCTGTAGTATCAGTAATCACAAAAAGGCCTCTTCTTTGCTGACCAGCTTTCCTTAATGTTTGTGTATTTAATGTGTGACCCAGGACAACTCTTATTTTTCCAATGTACAGCAGAGAAAAAAGATTGGACACCTTGCAAGGGACATTATTAAGCTTAATCCTTCACAAGTGTTAATCCATCCATCAGGCAAGGGAGCTGGAGTATTTATACATAAATCTCCCAAAAGTCTTTGGTTGGAGGCTGCTTCTGGGGGTGTTCATTAGTTCCCCGGCATTTCCAGCCCTACTCGTGCATGGGCAGGTCAGCCACCCTCAATTCTGGTTCAGGAAAATTAGCCTTTAGGCTCAGAGATGCAGGCTCTAGTAGGTGAGATTGTCCCGGAGCTGACCTGACAGGTCTGAGGGATATGTGTGGGGCATTGACAGTTTCTGATGATAGCCAAATTTCATGCATTTATTTGTTCACTCAACAAATACTTATTCAGCCACTCCTATGTTCCTGGCACTGTCCTAAGTATTGAAGGTACAACAATAAACAAAACATGTAAATCTCTGCCCTTAGAGAACTCGCATTCTAGTAGAAGAGACCAACATAAACTAAATTAGTGTATTATATAGCTTGTTCGGTGGTGACAATGCCATGAAACAAATAAAGAGGGCAGATGAGAATTGCTGAGGGTGCTATGTTAAATGGAGCAATCAAGGAACGCCTCACTGAGAAGTGACAAGTGAGTAAAAAGCTGGTGGGAATGAGACACGTGGATATCTGGAGAAGAGAGTTCTGAGCAGAGGAAAGCCTGTGTGCAAAGGCCTGAGGCCAGAGTGTATGAATGGCGTGTCTGAGTAATAGCAAAGCGGCCAATGTGGTCGGAGCAGGGTGGGTGAGGCATGAGCTGTGAGAAGTCCCACGGTGGGGGCCACACTGCAGGTCGCGCAGGGCCTTGTGGGGGATCATAAGGTCTTCCCCTTTTACTGTGAATGAGAGTTGTTGTAAGTGCTTTTAGCAAGGAAGGGGCACAGTCTGGCTTATGTCACTGTGTTGAGAATATAGGGAAGCAGGGCAGGGGCGGATGGAGGAGGGAGACCTGGTACAAAGCATATATTCCAGGATCTTCCATTTTATTCCATAAGAAATGAATATGAAATTGGAGTGCAGAAAGGCCTCTTGAGGCTCATATGTAGAACTGGCATGACAGAGTTTCTGCTGCTTTCTATTGGCTAAAACAAGTCAAGCACGTCTAATTTCAAGGGATGGAGAAATAGACCTACCTAGTGATGAAGGAGCTGTGAAGTCACTTTGCAAAAGGGTGTGGTTATTGGAAGGAAAGTTATAGTGGCCATTTTTCTTCTTTTATTTTTTTTGGCAAACAACCTACTATAGTAAATAACCTCAAACTGAACCTCCAATAGCCTCGTTCTTAAAATATCCCTGGGCTAGCTCACCTCATGTAATGGAGTAAAATGGAAGGTCCAAGGAAATATGCTGTGTCCACTTTAGACCCGGGCCACCATAGATGCCAGGGGGCATGCATGTGCCAAACAGAGATGGGGAACCAATAGTGAAGGCACTTGCACTTAGCCACTTAGCTGCCTTTGGTTAGCTTCTTTCCCTTCTCATCCCTGCCTCTTCCAGCTCTCCATTTCCTTCTTCCTGAGCAAAAACACTCATCTCTGGTGTCATGAAATGGATGTTGTCAGACTTTAGTAACTTTGCTCTGAATCACTTTACACTGAGTTTCAAAGTTCACTTCCAGTAGTTACAAAAGGATTTTCCTATCCAAAATCAGGACCTCCGTTCCTAACTTGCTAAAGATAAATTCTGTGCTGGTTGTACATGAACTGCACTAGCTATCTGCTTTATAAGTGGATGGACTTGATTTTGGAACAGACATTGTTTAGGTTCCATAGGTTAGAAGGAGAGCGGTGTTATAAATGTGGTGTTGAGAAAACATCTGGTTCCATGCTCTTGGATTAGAGTAGATTACGAGCGTGCTTCTTGAAGTCAAGATCTGTGCCTATTTCTTTGATTCCTCTCCCAATACCTGGTAGCTGGTAGACTTTCGGATCATGTAACCCTGGACTTGAGGGTCAGTTTCTATAATAGTCTATCTGACACCTTAGACCTTCCCCTCTTCTCAAGTTGGAAGGGAAGGATCTCAAAGCATCTCTATAAATTAACCAGATTTTTTGTATCTCTAGGCCAGTATCGTTTCATAGAATTTTCTATAAAGGTGAAGTGTTCTGAATCTGTGCTGTCCAATATGGTAGCTGCTTATGGCTACTGAGTACTAAAAATATGGGCAGTGTAACTGAAGAACTCTATTTTTAATTCTTTAATTTTGGTTTAATTGTATTTAAATTTTTAACTAGTTTAAATTTAAACTTCACTACCATATTAGACTGTGCAGCTATACACAGTGCTTTTCAAACTTTGTGACTGAAGCACTCCCAATGTCAGAGAAAAGAGAATGCATACCTTGATGATTTGGGGGGTTTTTTCAAGTTCAAAATTACTTTGAAGTCTTAGCTTAAAAATGTGTGGGATTTTCCATTTTTCTTTGTAACACATATACTCTAGCAGGGAGGAAATCTAGAAAGATGTGCCCATGACCTCCTTAGTACATGACCACCTAATACTCTCGTGAGGTCATGAATGCCAGTTAGATTGAGTTGGCTTAAAGTTTAAACTTTACATTCTTACTATTTTTAGTGCGGCCTGAGAACAAAAACATCTCATCAAACACCCATTCACTGTTATGAATGACCTCCTGGCTGGTGTGGGTTATAACCCTCTCCCGGCAGTGCGTACCTCCTATTTGACTTAAAAGAAAATTCTCCCCCAGAAATCTCTTCAAGTGCATTTAATGAATAAGGTGGTGTCCGTAACTTTCTGTGACATTTACTTTAATAAGCGATGGGAGTGATTTAGCGATCAGTGGGCATTGACATTTGAGGAGGGAAAGACAAACTTTGCTGCTTCTGAGCTTTTTCTGCTTCTCCTCTTGACTCTGGCCTTGCAGCCATGGAAACTTTGTTTCTTAAGAAAGATGCTGTGTTCCCTGGGTTTGGGAAGTAACCTATTTTTTTTCAATGTGTAGCCACAAATTAATTTTTCCTTTGTATATCTGATGTTACAAGTGTTTGTACCCAGTAGAGTATCTTTTCCAAACCATTGGAACTTTCTGTCTGATTCTGTCTAGTGAGCGTGTGTGTGTGTGTGCATGTGTGTGCGTGGATATGCTTTTCCTCGATGTGGAATTTCTTCTATCTTGTTTGGAAGAAAAACACATGGAAGAAAGGGATTTAAAAGGGCAGATCTTGAAAAACATTACTACACAGACACATATGTGACTACAACTATAGCCATGACTTTATGTATTTGTACAACTACAGCCATGACTTTATGTACCAGACCAAGATAGAGAACATTGTCAGCACTGCTCGGAAGGCTCTCTCATGTCCCCTCCCCTTCCATACCCCCCACCCCAGAGGTAGCTATTCTGCCTTGTGTCACTATGGATTAATTTTGCCTGTTCTTGAACTTCATATAAATGGAATCACGCAAGATGTATCTTCTAAACACAAGTAAGCATCTCAGAAGGTTCTTTCTTTCCTTGCTCTCAGTTCTCCCCAAACCCTCCCAGAATCTTCCTAGTATCCTACATATATGCATGCTTATTCTTTTATCCCTCTTCCCATTCCTTTCCACTTCTATTTCTCTTTTGGAGAGACAGAGGCTAAGATTTTGCTTACATCGTTAATGTTTTTGTAGGTAAGGTCTGTCAAATGTCTGTCCTATGGTAGACTCATCAGTGGTTGTTATTTACATTATTATCACGCTGAAGACTGCTGGCCCTCTTTGCTTATCTGAGACCCTCTTACGAGTTCAGGTGGAGATGAATACCACTGAGGTTGATGCTGACAGCAGGGATGTGTGGCTGATGGACTATTGTTACGGTTTACAAAAAAGTATTTGAATTTTGTTCATTCATTTAATTTATATGGATTTATTTATTTATCAATATCCTTTATTCAAAAGAGTTAACAGGAAAACATCTAACATAAGATTAAGATAATAAAGAATAAATATGATCAAAGGAAAATGGAAAGCCCCAAAGGGCATCCCCCAAGCTGGTGGTGTTCATCTCCAAGGCAAAGAGGAAGCTAGTGGAATGTGACTGGCCAGGCTCACAGTCATTTTGAGGCCTAAAGCTTAAGGATCATGTGATAATGCTTACCCAGGTATAAAGTGCTCAAGAGATTATATAGTGAAATGAGCTTGGTCTCTTCAGCAAGGGACTGTGGTGGATGCCTGGTCTATTTTGCCCGCTTACTGGCATTTGCTGCTCTAGTAGCTGGCTTTGAGCAGAAGAGGCACAATGCTACCAGTGCCCAAGATCTTGCTACCCTGCTGGGTCTCAGATACCCTTAATCACTTGTTATTCATCACAGACTCCTAGTGAGTTTTCAGTATTCTGAAGACTGCTAAAAGATGAGCTTTTTCCTAACATGGGCTTGGGTGCTGGGTCCTGGGCGGTGGTGTGCTGGAGCTAGCTTGTTCACACAAGAGCCAATTGTGCACATCTCTTAGCAACTCAGGTTCAGGGACATCGAGTTGGTAACTGATGTGAAGTCAGCCTTAGCAGAAGCCTTTATACCACAGAAATCAGCAAGTACTACAAAGCACTGTTTTCTCTTTTTCCTAGGGAAAGTCACTTGTTCGACATTTCCTAGCGTATGCTGAGTACATGATTATGCTGAGCTAAATAGATGCCACTGCTTACAAGCGCTTGTGGAAATAGTTATGAAGCATTCTGTGTAGGCAAAAGAACTGTGTGAAACTGACCGAAGTGCGGATGGTACTTGTGTCCGACCTGAGAACGTCAATGAGTCTATCAGAATTTCAGATGGGGCGACTAAAAGGTTGAACATTGTGATGAATGTTCTTGATTTGTTTGAAAATCCTGTGGGAGAGAGGAGGGTGGAGTTTTTTGCTGAAGCCAGAAGCAGAAAACGTGATACACATCCAGGGCAGGACTCTGGAGCATTCCCCACAGGGCAGTGTAGATTTCAGCTGAAATGATCCTTCCTGACACATCCTCTAAGAGACAGAGAGGACGACAAGGGACCAGGAAGGCTCATTCGTCTCTGTGTCTCTGTGCAGCTGATGCCCTTATCATAGTAACTCAGCTGACAAAGCGTCCTTTGGCTCCCAATTGTTAAATCAGCCAGCACTTTCATCTCTTCAGCGTCAGTATCCAAGGTTGATGTGTTGACTGTAGCCAGAGAGTTGCCCAGTATCAAAAATCACCACTGCCCCCAAATACTGCTTTACATGTACCTAATTATCCGGGGAGCCCTTCAGTTGTTGTAACCCTTTGAGGATGATTCCGTTTGGTCAAGAAGTTAGGCTTTGGAGCTTCACTGAACTGGGCTCACATCCTGCTTCCACTTCCTACTACCTTTGTGACCTTGGGCAAGTAGCTTTCCTTCAGTTTTCTCATCTCTAAAATGGGAATAATGATGACATTTGACTCAAATTATTGTGGAGAAGAATGAAAGAGCTGCTTCATTGTATATTTTTGAACACCTAGCGTAGGCCAGAGGAGCTCGTAGAGTGGAATTTCTGCTGCCAACTTTTGGGCACTCACTTGTTTCCAGTGGGAAGGTCAAGAGACATCTCAGTGATTTTGTAGGAAGCTCCTGAAGTGTCTCAGCTATGTGACAAAGTCTAAACTGCCCAAGGAACAATTTCTCCAGAGTCCTTCTCTACAAATTAATCTCCATTCCCTCCACAATGCTTGAGCTTAATCAGCAAAATTGTTCACTTTCTAAACATTTTTCCATCCTCTAAAAAAGCTCACAGGTGTAGACACTCTGGTCTCAAGGCTGCTCAGTCTGACTTTCATGAAATCCTCCAGGCTGAGGTGCCATGTCTGAGTTTTTTGAACCATAGATCATGAGAGAATATTAGCAGTTGGTACTTGTTGAGGGTATACAATAGTGTGTTTCCAGGGCAGCTGTGGCAGGTTCCTACAGGAGTCAGAGTATGAAAATAACTCAGGAAATACTTAGTGGTGGGCACAGAGCTGGGGATTGCATCCTGTGTCATTGTGGATGGCAGAGCCTTACTTGGAAACAGGTCAACCATAGTTGGGATTTCCAAAGAATTCTGAGAAAACACCAGGCGGCGAGCACTACCCTCCTGTTCACTGGCTCTTGAAAATAAACTTAATTTTTTTTTTATTTTCAAGTTTTATCTTAATTAACAAATAATAATTGTATAGACAATTGTATATACTTCTCATAAAAGTAGAGAGGAGAATGGTAGTTACCAGAGGCTGGGGGAGGAGCGGGTGACCAGGGACAGACTTTGGTCAATGGCTTTTTGCTGCTCTGATGGCTCATGTTTTCCAGGGGGCAGTTGCTTCTCTGGTTCTCACCCAAGCGAGGCTGTTAGTGCCCTAGAGGCTGTGAGGATAATGGTAATAATAAACTAGCTCCCATTTATGGTGTCAATCCAGGGATTCCGGATGTTTATTTGAAACATGGGCCCCTCTGACAATCTGGTGAAACCTGTGGGCTCCTTCTCAGAATACTGTTTCTCAATGCACAAAGTACATAGAGTTACAAAGGAAGCCATGTATATCGAAATACAATTATCAAATTAAAAAAAATGTGGTGTTGCAATTGATGTATGCTTCTTTATTACTACATTAAATATTATAATAAGAGTTAGTGGTAAATCCAACAACTATCTTACTTTGAAGTAGTGGTAAGGTAAATAATACTTCCAGATATTGACTGTAATGTCATAGGAAAGTATCTGTAATTTTTATTGGTGACAGACTCACAAGTTCTGTTGATACCACAGTGGTTTGTTACCTTCACTCATAACTGGAAGAAATATTAAATTTCAGTTATAAATTAATGAAAAAAAATCTCTCCATGAGGACTGAGTTAAGAATTCCTATCTGGCAGGCACTGTGCTCAGCTCTGAACATATGGTATTCCTAGCCTTTGTCACACCCTAGCCATGCTGAAGTTGTTATTCCAATTTTACAGATGAGAATACTAAAGTCTGGAGTCAGCCAAACTCACGCAAGGTCTCATAGCAGTGGAGCTCTCAGTCTAGGTCAGGGCTTTGTGATACCAGAGCTTAGGTTCGCTCTCCCACGCCCCAAATGCCCTGAACTCCTGAGCCTCATTTTCCCCTGATGGATGCTGGCATGAAGGATTCCTGAGGGCTTTAAAAGGACCTTGATACTCTTTCTTAGACATTCCATAGGAATACTTTTTCTGCAAGAAAAAAACAAGCTCCTTTCTTCTTCTGAAAGCCTGTCCTGTGGAAGTATCTAGCAGCTTTTTTTTGTTTGTTTGTTTTTTTCTCTTGGATTTCCAGGGCCACATTTTGAGAATTCCCTTGACACATACACCCGCAACAAATAGTAGGAGCTCCTGTTCAATCAGTGTGCCAGAGCCAACATGTAAAGGTTTGCAGGGCCAATTGTGTGCATCCTCCTCACCCTGGTAGCTTGAAATTGATCATAGTAGGGCTACTTACATCATGGAATCCCTCAACACTACTAATCAGGGCATTTTTATTTTAAAAGTCAGTTGTTAAACATTTAGCCTTGATCCTGTGCCTTTGTCTCTCACGTGTTCCCAAAGGGAGGGATTTGAGCAACCTCCTCACAACTGGAGGGCCCAGCTTGCCTTGGTGCGTGAGGTCTTGACTTACTTGCTCACTGTCTTCCCCTTTTGCGAGCCCAGAAGCTGCTTTAAAAGTAGATTTTGTTATTATTTGGATGTGGTGAGACCCACACAGCAGATTCCATTGAAAAGATAGTTTGATGCAGATTCAAAGAGGAGGGGTACACCATGCCCTGGGGGGCCACAGGGGAAGCACCAGGTGGGCCAGGAGGCAGGAGAGGGCACAACTGTGTGCAACAGCCTTTTGGTTTTCATGGGAAGAATAGTCAAGGAAGGGTAATCAGGGTTTAGGACTGACTAGTCGGAATAATTTCAGTGGGCTCCGGGGCATAGGGTCTGTCCTTAGATGTCTGCTTCCTAAGGCCCCGGGGCCAGTAGGGCAGGCGAGTTGTTTGCTGTCTCTAGGAATTCGCTAGCCCCAGGAGGAGCAGCTTCCCCATGGCCAACAAGGCCCCAAGCTGACAAGACATCAAAAATGCAAACTAATAAGACACAATACAGAAGCCACGCTGTCCTCAGAGTGGACGGCAGCAGCGCTGGTTGGAGTGGTTTCCTAATAGGCAGTGTGAGATGCCCCCTGCTGCCATTAGAGCCCATGGTGACAGTGTCCCACATTGCACGTGCTGGCAGCTATCAACGTCCTTCGTAAGGAGCATGATAAGAGAGTAAAAGCTGAGCTTTACAGCCCATTTAAAGCTCGAGATAACTGTGCTGTTGGTAGGTCTACAGAGGGCCCCAGATTATGTACATACCACAAGTCCCAGCCCTATGTGTATTAATTCAAACTTCAGGGGACACACATTTAAAATTTCTTAGAAACCAAGCGAGCATTTAGAAGAAATAAACATTAAACCAGTTATTTATATGCTGCCACGTTCTGTATTGCACATAAGAAAAGAAATATACCTTCTAGAGAGTTGTAAACATTCCACACACCATCCATTATTTTATGCCTCACAGTAGGGTCCAAATGGAATAATCTGCAGACTAAACCCTTTCTTTATCCCCCGAGCTGAGGCTGAGGTTAGTGAGGGCACTGTGGGTGAAGTGGCTTCTGTGGTGCCCTCTGACTCTGAAATGTGCTGACCTGGAGTTCCGCCAGTCGGCCCAGGTTGGATAATAGACTCTCAGATGGCCTACATCGGAGAGATGATAAAATAGTGGCCCAGCCCTTGATCCTCGCTCCTGCTGGGTTCTAAACAGTGTCAGCTATGGGAGGGGGTGTTTCCAGATGGATTGCTTTTCAATTTTCCCCGAGCCCCAGAAAAGCAGTCGGTTGTTACAGACCAGGGTTGCTTTAGCCCCAGGGAGAAGAGAGATGCAACTTACTGCCTTTCTGATCTTAGGTGTGTACTGGGTTTTATCCAGGAAAAAGATGGCAGTGTTTCAGATTCTGAACATCAGTGACAATTTGACAGATGTAGAACTTTCTACAGAGCTCAGAGGATCCTGGACACTGGCAGCCCTCCTGCTGAGTAGACACGTGGCTGGCTCAAGTCTTTGGTGGATTCCAGGGGGTTACCATGGCATGCAAGCCCTTCGTCCCCTGGCCAGGACTAATGGGCACAACTTAGCTTTCTAAGAATCAGCATGTTAGGCAGAGAATGATGATTTAGCTGCAGGAATTTGATACAGATGGTCCTGAAGTGTGTGTTTCCGCAGCACCCAGTGTGATGTCTGCGCATCGTAGGTGCTCAGTAAATGATAGTTCAGTGAATAAGCAAAGGCTTATTTTACATATCCTTCATTGAAAAGACAATTTTTCCTATTGTTTCTTTTTTATAGTAAGAGTTAGCCCCAAATGGAGTGAAGTGTATTTTAAGATTTAAAATGAAAACCCCGAAGTGAATCTGTCGCCGGATGGTGAGAATAACAAAAATAACTACCAGGCAGCCATTGCTTGGTGGCAGGTATCTATTTTCAGGCTTTCGGTTTTGCACATCAGCCGTGGTGATTCTGCTTTAGGCTGTGATCTGTGCCTTGGCTAATCTCGGCTGGGTTTGGCTCTGGTCTTCAGGTTTCATTCCAGTCTCCTCCATGTGGCTTTTGTCCTTCTGGGATAGTGGGCTCTCCAAGGCATGTTTTTCTTATGGAAATGGCAGAAGCACAAGAGGGCAAGCCCCACAGCACAAGCACATTTCAAACTTCAGCTCGAATCCTATTTGCCCACATCCCATCAGACAAACGAAGTCACATGGCCAAGGCCAAAAGCAACGGCTGGTGAAATACGCTTTGCCCTCTGTGGGACCCAAATGGAAATGACCAGTAATCACAGCAATAATAAACAACGAACAGAATAACTAGGATTTACTGGTGTTACTCTGAGCCAGGCACTGCTCTAAGCACTTTACATGAGTAAACAAACTCATTTAACCATGGTGACGGTCTTATGGGGCGGGTATGGCTATGTTTAAGCTCCATTTACCAATAGAAAACTGGGCCACAGAATTATGGAAGAACTATTGGAGGATACACATCTTGGAGGAGCAGAACCAGGATTCACAGCTAGCTGGTCTAATCCCAATGCCTATTCTCTTAACCACTCTGCTGTCCCACTCCAGAGAGCCAGGAACAACATTCTGAAGAATTCTGAAGCACTTCCAGGTTTGCAAAACGCTAGCACGAATGTCTCATTTCACCTTGGTGGGAGCCTGGATTGTGTGGGTCTTGCTCTCTCCATTTACTATGCATGAGGACCCAGAGTGGCAGAGAGGTTAGGGACTTGTCCAAGTCACACAGCTGGGAAGTGGCTGAGCCAACATGGAGTCCCCAGCCTTGCTGCTACCAGGAATTCCAGCTGTGAACCAGGGGCGAGTCAGCAGCTGTCAAAGGGTTTTGACTTTATAATCCTGCCTTCAGGCCTTGGGAGGCTTCTAATTTAGGGCTCCCATCCTCCAGGGCAGCCTTTTACTTTACTTTTTTATTTTCTGGCTAGAAGATTTGTGCCCTGGTTCCTTGGCATGGGATTGCTGCCATGGCCAGATAGCAGCACTTGCGTTCTCACGGTCTCCGAGGCTGTAGTTTCTCATGACATGGCATGTCCTGGAGTGTCCCCTTCCCTCCCAACGCACCCGCCCTTGCTTTCTTCCTCTGCTGAGTTCTGGGACAGCCTTAGCTGTCCCATGGTGTCCGGTTACAGGCTCAGAAGGGCGAGGCCAGCTCAGTAGCTGTAATTTTGGTCCTTGATGAAAGGCAAGGGGAAGCAAAGGGGGCTCTTTAGGCTGTGTTAACAGGTGTACTCCAGCCGCAAGACTCTGTCTTCCAAAACCTTGGGAAAGCACCCTTCGGACTGCGTGCAGACACCACAGCCTCGGCTAAAAAGCAAAATTTTAATGAAGTTTCTGGCTGTGGGCAACATGTTCACCTCCAAGCCATGAGCAGGTAGGTCCAAAGCCCCAGCGTGCCGAGCCCTGGGGAGTCAGAAGTTTCCAGCCCCCAAATAAAGTACAGTCACCAGCTCTGAACCCCCATGTTTGCTGCCCATCAGGGGCAGGGGCAGGTGTGCTAACATGTGCTCGCATCCTTGCAACTGGTTTGAAACCGCTCCACGCCAGCAACAATCCTAATAATATGTTTCTCCTCATCTGTATCCTGCTAGCATCCCACCTGCCTGCCATTACCCCCTTACCTCGCAACCTCTGCCCTGTCAGATTCAGCAGTTTCCTCTCCAGATAGAGATTCTCATAGATAAGGTGCAAATGAGCCAGAAAGGATAAACATTGAAGAATGTTACATTTTATCTGGCCCACTGCCCAACATTTCCTATTCCAGTGCCTGCATTTTCTTTCACACTAGAGTCAGGGCTTATCTCTGAGATCCTGGAAATTTCCAGATGCTTCTAGCTCCCTTTCACCATTCTCAGTGCTCCAGGCAGGATGATACTTGGGCTGGAGGGCTGGAGGAACCACATTTTTTGAGAGAGGGAGGGGAAGGGAGGTATCCTGCTGCTGCAGGCAGGGCAGGGCCCCTGTGGGGGTATACAGGGCATGGAGTCGCTGCCTGGGTAAGTGATGGGGATATGCAGTCACTCTCTATGCTGCAAGCCTGACCCTGTCACGTGCCATGGAGCCCAGGCAGGCTGGTGAACCCTGGACTCTTCCCAGACTCAGATTCAAAAATATACCAACTAAAACACGTAGAATTGCAAAAGACCTACAGTTACTATGTAAATACAGTTATGAAAATATGAATTTGAGATATAATAAAATATGTGCTTCTTATTAACCGACTAGTTATCAAGATTGAAAGGGGTATTTCCAAATATCGCTAACAGTGGTTTCTGTGATATGAAATTATCTGTGATTTTTATTGGTGAGAAAGTAACAGCTTCTGCTAATACTACTTTGCTTGGTTACCTACATTGATACATTAAGGAAATGCTACATCTCCTTAGAGATGAGTGGAAGTAAAGTGGAAAATTTCCCTCCAAGGTCCCCGACCCCCCACCGCCAAGTTTAGGTTAAGGATCAGTAATCTAGAACTCTGCCCAGGCTGCAGAGTGACCTGAATTTCGTTGAGGTCACCTATTATGTCCCAACCACTTACATACTTGAATTCTGGTTTTTTGTTTTTTTTTTTCATTCTGGAAAATGCCAAACATATAATAAAGCAAACAGAATGATATGAGGAATCTCTCATAGGTACCCATCAGCCACTTCCCCTCCCATATTATTTTTGAAGCCAATCCTAGATACTGTATCCTTTCATCTCATACTTTGATTTATACATAGTAGGGGGTGGGCATTAAATCTTTATGGGTTGCTGATGGCTTGATTTAGAAATGGCATTAGAGGTACTTGGTTTCACTGATCATGGGTCAGTGTCCCATGAGTGTGGACTGGGGTCAGATAATGCCCCTCCCCTTTCCTAATTGCTATCTCTCCTACCCTTCCCAATATATATCTGATGCTGCATTCCTTATTAGTTTTCACATCTATTTTCTGTCTCTTTCCACTACTATGTAAGTTTCATAAGGGAAAGGGCTCTGTCTGCTTGTCCACTGCTGCATCCCAGCCCCTAGCATGGTGCCTGGCATGTAATAGGCACTTAGTAAACTCAGTACATTTCAAATGAATGAGAGGCTTGAGTGAATGAAGAAAGGCAGGCTGTGGGCATGTACGCTATTGTACTCAAAACGGGGTGCCTATTCCACAGCACCAGCATCTTCTGGAAGCTTGCTAGAAATGCAGAATCTCAGGCCCTACCCAAGATATACTGACTGAGAATTTGCATTTAAAGAAAATTTATAGATCATCCCGTGAGCACATCATAGTTGCAGGTACACTAATTTGCCACCTTAACCTGGAAGGAAGAGAATGCCAACTAGGAAGAGCTTTCCACGGATTTCAAAGACCTTACCAAGCAGGAGGGCAGGGCAGGGGGATGCAGTCACTGGTAAGTTAGGCATCCGAGTTTTGAAGTCTGGTTTGCTGATTTGTTGACTCTGTAGGCCTCTGTGTCCTCATCTGAAAAGTAGGGTGAATAAGACATATCTCCAGGGATTATGGGACAATTAAGACATTGGCTCTGGTATGAAGTAGAGAACAGGTCCTAGATGACTCCTGGGCTAATTCCACATGGCCATCTTTTCAAAATAGGAGGAGAAGGCATTTGTTCATCTTTCAAAAGCTCTGATAATTTTGACTTCTGACCCCAAACTTGTTCTGGAAATCTTTCCCCTCGTGTTTAATCATAACCATGGAGAGTGCTTGGAAAAATTGCGAAGTGTGAGGCTTGGCTTTGGTGTCCTAGCCACCACTTCTGTACCCTTTCCCCATTTCTGGGACATCCTTATTCTTAGGGAGTAGCACAGGGCCTCTCACCTAAGGTCCTGTTCTCAGGCAGAACAGCCATAATCAGCAATTACATAGCATTCCTTTCCCAGAGAATTTGGTGCCCTTGATTGGAGAATATTTTTTTCCCCTGATGTAGGTGTCAGAAGAATGGTGGAGAAAATTATGTCAAAATGAAGCTTTTTGTATGCCATTGAGGATATGACTTCCTAGCCTCTGAAACTGTAGCCCATGGGTAGGTGCCTGCTTTGGTCTTGGGTATTAGTCATAACCCTGATGGTCATGACCACTTTATTTTGTTGAAGTCATGGACTAACAAGCTTGAGACAGTTCACTTCAAGGGCAGTCAAGTGGTTTAGAGCACTACTTCTAAACTCACATTTGCCTGTCCTAACCTGAGGGCATTTTAAACAACTGGCTGAGGTAGAGAAGCAGAAGTCAAGCTTTTTAATGTGTACAGAGAATACTGAGAGCCTGGGTGAATGCTCCCTACAATCTCCCAAACGCTCTCTGTCTCACCTCATACATCATTACATGATACTCTGTGTTTACCTGGAGCTTGTCCCAACAGAACTTAGCAATCCTTCTTCTATCTTGACCTGACTGCGTATTTACATGGTAAACATTTCTGTAAAAGACAGGGAAATATTCACTTTAAAATATCTTATAAAAATTGCCCTTTAGAGATGACTGGATAGGAAAGAGCAAACATTTTATATTTATAAAATGAATCATGCTATAAAAATGTTAACCATAGACCAAAACTTAATAATAATATTGTTGATAGTACAGTAATACTTGCTTAGTTTTGTTTAGCATTCTGTAGATAGATAGGTTCTTTCATATATATCATTTCATCTAAACGGTTGAGCAATCTAGTAGACATTTTTAAAAATGAGAAACAGGCTTAGAAAGGTTATGTAAATGTCTAAACTTACACCTCTAGGCAGACTTAGGGCAAGGATATGAGCCTAGGTCTTCTGACTCAAAACTAAATTCCTATTGGCTTATATCAGCCAAGAAAAACATATAAGCCAGTTGCAAACCTGTTGGCACTCAGTTGCCTCAAAGTGTCTAAGATCATTTAGCATCTAGCCAGGAAAATGGAACCATTCTAGGTATTTCACACAAAGAGAATTTAATACAGGGAATTGGCTCCAGTGACAATGGAAAAGCTGAGAAGCCAAATAGAGAATGGGGTGGTAAACCAGAGTAAATTTAGCAATGAAAGGGGCAATGCTACAAGAACCTAAAGGCTGGAGGCACCCTGCAGAGACTGGAACAATAGGGCGTGAGCCTGGTGAAATCTGGAAGCACAGAGGAGATGTGGCCATGGCTGAGAGTGAAGGGAGGAAATACCCTAACTTCTCCCCTTCTCTTACCCTGGAATCTCAGTGCCTCCCATTGGCAGAGCCCAGCAGGAAGCCAACGGACCTGGGAGATGCAGACCGGGGGTGAGCAGAGCACAAGCCAAGGAATGGATCCGGTAGCAACAGGCCCAAGGACCCTGATTTATCTTGTTTTTTTTTTTTTTTTTTGGTGATACCCTCTCCTATTTTCCTCCCTCTGCCCTTCTCAAACAGGCTGGGCAGCAATCCATTTTTTACCACTTTTCAGGACAAAAAAATGAGGAGCTCAGAAGTTTGCAAAGGTGAGAGAAAGTGGTTAACATTTGTCCAGTTATGCATTTGAGACCCAGACAGAAACTTCTGTTGCTTTTGGGACACTGAGACCAAAGCTCAGTGACTCAACAAAAGGCTGTTGTCAATGAATATCTTGGCAAGCAGATGTCAAAAAGAGCATTGCCAAGTGTCCTGCCAGGAGAACTGGTTTGGCAACAAGCTGACAGACCCAAAGGACTAGCTGTATGCCACCGTTCTTCTTCTGGTCACTACTTAATCAGTTCTGATTAAAATACTAATTTCAACTTGTATAGTTTTGTTAAACCCTTTCCTGGTTTGCCGGATTTTGTAGGGTTGGTGTCTTCCTCTGTTCACTGCCTTCCTTCCGTCCCCAGGAGTCCATTTTCCATGTATATTTCTCTCTTAAAGGTAAGTTTTTTTTGCAGGACTTTTTTGTTTTTCATTCCACAACTCTCTACGTAGATAATTGGAGACATCTGATGCCCTTAAACCAAAATGGGAAAACACTGGCATAAGAAAAAGTGTTTCTGTGGTTCACAGCACAGTTCTGCAAACTCTTACCAATGAGAAAGGAAACTCATGGTCATTTGGGTTCACGATTGGGAAGAGATAAAAGGGAAACCCTACACCTCATTCAGGGCCTGGCGCACAATAAGTTCTCAAAAAAGAAATGCTCAATGAATGGATGGGAACATGCAAAATGTACAGTACCTCCTTCATTGCCTTTGCTAGGTGCCTTTTTGTTTTAAATACACACAGGAGCATTTGATAGCGTGCAACTAATGCCATGGAGTTTTTCTGGGGATCTAATAAGGCCTAAATAGTAAAAGGTCTTGAAAGTTTTGTTTCATTTTTTAAAATTTATTTTATCTTTTTTTTTATTAAATTATGGTTGTGTACATAAATGCAATCATGGGGTACAATGTGTTGGTTTTATATACAATTTGAAATATTTTCATTGAACTGGTTGACATAGCATTCATGGCATTTTCTTATTGTGTACACACATCTATATTCTACATTTAGTAGGTTTCACCTATACCCTTCTAAGATGCACTGTAAATGTGGACCCATCAATTACTCATTACTCTCCCTCCACCCATCCTCCCCCACCCCTCCCCTCCTTTGCTCCTTTCCCCAGTTCTTGTGCCCGTAATTGGGTTATAGCTTTCATATGAGAGTTATAAATTAGTTTCATAGTAGGGCTGAGTACATTGGATACTTTTTCTTCCATTCTTGGGATACTTTGCTAAGAAGAATATTTTCCAGCTCCATCCATGTAAACACGAAAGA